>SRMA01027267.1:616703-763241 GCA_007224835.1 Danionella cerebrum | reverse complement strand
CTCATAGCTCACTAACCCTGAGAATAACCCACACATATTAAATACTGTTGTGTTCAGCGGAAACTCCTCTAAAAAAGAATCTAATTCAATTTCATATCCGTTAACCACAGCTCGAACGCCATGCAAATAAACAACAACATATCCGGAGTATAATTCCTAACCAAGTTTTTGTTTATGTGCGATATGTATCCACAATATAAACGCAAACACCAAAAACATAGCATCAAATGAAAGCTAACAACCAGCAGAATCCAGCGATATGCAACTCAATTACATTACACGAAGTTTTTTAGAGCAGGGAGCGACAGTTCCCTGAAAAAAACACCAGCAAAAACAAATCAAGCATTGTCTTACCTTTGCCGTTTTTTCAACAAAAGTTATTTCCATAGCGATAAAAGTCCATTTATTGTTTTGTCCGGTCTATAGCTTCGCGGATTTTGGCTCTTTTCTGTAGCTCTGGGCCGGAATAACATGACCAAATATGGAAACACTCCCCGTGCGTAAAAACAGTCCTCTCCACGCTCCGTGTCCTGTGATTCGTCGGGGATCCTGTCCGTCTCAAAAGGGTGAATATCATTGGATTCCACAGATTCGAAGCTTTCCAATGAGGTATACAGCTCCCGGATTGGACAGACGGTCGAGGGGTGGGCACACAGGGAACTTACAAGGTTGGAAGCGGTATAAATAGGAGCTTACGCATGACGCATGGAGACAGCGTAAATGGGCTTCCACCCCCCTTTTACAGCGTTTCTTTTGGAGTTTTTTTGCTGAAATCATGTCCCGTGAGCAAGAAAAGAAGAAAATCTTTGGACAAGATTTTTTCCATATTTCAATTATTGTGCCAAACTGTGCCAAAATGGATTACGCCTGAACTTTGTTCAATCAAAACCTGTACAGAATATTAGTTTCTTGTAGTATGGACACCAAACTTGTTACAGATGTCCTTCACATGTAGTAGTTACAATTGATTGTTTTTATTTGCTTGTTTATAAGTAAAATAAGGAGATTTTAGAGGAAACATGTAGGTTTTTTTTAGGCGGAGTTCATTTTTTGGCGATTCCAACATCAATTACTCTTACCCAGTGTTCTTGACTGTCAAATTAACTCATCCACACCACCCCCCAGGATATTTCTACTAGTGCTGTCAGTCGGTTAAAGAAATTAATTGCAATAAAAGACTGTAAAAGAATGTAAATAATCAATGTAAGCTCAAACTATTAAAATTTTTTAATTATTGGATTTTTTTAAAATGCAGATTGTAAACAAAACATCTCAAAATTCTCAAATTAATCACACGTTATTTTAACAGTGCTATTATTAACCTATTCTAGGACGTCTGCTCCCTCCACTTTAGAGTTAGAATCTTTAAACACAGTTTTATAAACACAAAATTATTAACCATTTGTTTTATATTTTAAAGTTACTGAATCAGATACACACTAAGGCATGGTTTGACAAAATTTGATGCACTCTATAACTAGACACGGGTCAATGACACGTTTTTTTTTACATTTTAAGGGTTTAAAAACACAGGAGCTTGAACACAGGAGGTAGGCGCATGTAAAAAATAACAGGTAAAAAAATTGTAATTAAAAAATAAATAAATTAAATAAGACTTGCATTCTCTAATTTAAAGAAAGCACGATGCTTCTCTGGGGGGAGGGGGGGTCCAATATTTTTATAACGTGGCCCTTAAAAGCATTTACTCTGGTGAACACCTTCTAGCTCTTTTCTTTCTTATGAGAGGGCTGGTGCATCTTGTTGTTTTCAAAGGAGCTATGGCAGGGCTGGTGGCACTCTGTGTGGGCATGTGTGTTCTGGTGTTGGCGTCCTCTCAAAGCCATCTGCTGTGGGCGCCTGATTATGTGCGCTGAAAACCATAATTGCTCTCTGCTCAGGGAAGCGCTTCCCACTACACGACCTTCATTGGAGTTGACACTGCATTAAAATAACATGCTGGCTCCATATCTCTCCTCCTCAGCCCTGCAATTATACTGTATATTTGAAAAAAAAGAAGGGGCTTGTTTTGGCTTTGGGACTGCCTGATGCACACGCTCAGGTGGTTGTTAAAACTATGAACTTGTTCCACTATTAAAAGGTCAGGAAGTGTTTTGTTCTCCTCCTCTAGTGAGAGAGGAGCTGATTGCATGAGCCGTGTAGGTCTCTTCTCACATATTGCTACATTACCAGACTAAAACATTAGCACTTTTGCTGCAACTCTCTCTGTTTATTTCTACTTCTCACAGACCAATTATAGCAGAACGCTAGAAGCTGCGCCTCCAAACACTTTCCTGGGCTTCAGCTTCTTTTAGGTACACTGTACAATGGGCTGTCGCTCATCCTCTATTCTGGTTGCCTGTGGGGTACCGCAAGGTTCCATCTTGGGCTCTATTTTATTTGCATTTTATATGTTGATTTCATATGACCACATGAGTCGCCCGTCACCTGTTCTAAAAATAGCTCAAATAGCGCCTCTTTCAGGGAGCCGAATCGAATTTAATATGATTGCTATTTTTGTTTAAATGACACTTGCACGTAAGCTAGATGTGATAATTTATAAATAAAAAAAATAATAATTACATATATATATATATGAACTACGACCGGGGAGAGTTGAAAGGTCAGAATTACGCGCTACGACGAACAATTAAGCAGCGCAGTGAAAATGAGACGACTGACTCATAAAAAGATCATTTAACCTACCTCGACGAATGTGAGGTAAAGGTTTTTTTTTACCTCTGTGGAAGGAGCATATGTTTGTCTCATTTGCACGACGACTGTGGCGGTGGTGGCCAAGCGGCACAACGTGGAGAGACATTTCACGACACCATCTCAAAACTCACTCAGAGTACAACATACTGGTAAACCGCACGCAATGCCAGGCTTCCCAATAACTGAAAGAAACCGATACCAGATTTGGTTTCCAGTTCATGTTTAGTTCAATGCATTTGTAAAATGTAAAAATTGTGTATGTTACAATGTTAACAATGAAAAAAATGATCTTAGCTCACTACGATTACACTTTTTGTAATTATATGATTTATTATTTGTGCATTGGACATTGTGATTTTCTTGGACTCTTGTAGAAGTGATAATTTTGAAGTGTTTTGAACGTGTATATATATTTTTTTCAATTTAAATAACACTTGCACTAAGACAAATCATAAATATAAAGTGTTGCATATAAATATTTATTTGTTTACTACCTTGTTAATTAATTTAATTCATATTCAGTGTAAGAAACAATTCACATGATCAGTGTCTTTGCAGAGATGAAAATCCTTAATTATTAATAAATTTAGAAGAGGGTAACAAAGTGGTAGCCCTTTGCATTAATCAGTGCCCAGGAGGTTTCAAAAAGGTTGGTGACCCCTGGTATAGGGTATCCTATCATGTTTATGCAGATGATCTCCAGATGTATGTCCCACTAGAGTGCTCGAATGAGGGGCTGGGTTCTCTCTGAAGGCTTTTATAGTACGTTGGAGAATGGCTAGCACACAACTTTCTACACATAAGAGCGAGCTTATTGTTTTTGTGATGTTGGGAGGAGGTCAAATTCACGCACTGATTAGTGTGCTTAAATTTAGTCACTTTCTTTGATTCCTATACCTTTAGTAGTAATTATTAGAACTCTAAATTGGTTTGGTAACCTCATTGACCCCTGACCTCCATACACAGACTGTGCAGTTGTCGAAAGAGCTGTTATTACGAAAGAACATAAATTCATGCGCATGCCTAATGTTGTCTTCATTTTGATTAATTTATCTGAAATTTCTTTCTTTTTTTTAACCGTGTCCTGTCCTGTTCAAAAGCCATCACATGGGAGAGTAGATGCTTCACAGAGTTGGACAGTTTTGTTATCTCCTGGGGAGTAAAACACCTGGTGCGGTGTTTCCTCCTCTGGATTGGAGCAGTGAATGTATGTAGATATTTATTAGTTGTGTTTCCCACGGACCTGTTTACATTAGTTGCATCAGGACAAGGTGGCGTTGGACTGAAAAGGGGAGTGGATAAGTAGTCGGGGAAGGTGAGGGAGAAAGGTTCAGGAGTGAGAAGAATAGGAAGAATACCTACCAGAACATACCATATTTGTTACAGTTCGTGTTGTCCCGTTTGGTAGTTTGTACATAGCACACATATCTATGGAACATCTACCTTGACAAACCATGTCCGTTTGTTATAGTTTGTGCAGTACAGGCGGCCTAATATTTATCTGAAATTTCTTATACAGACAACCAATGATTTATTCAGGAAAATGTACATGTTGATATATAAGCCGGAAAAAGTTGCTGTTGTTTATTCCTTCAAATAGCCTGAAATAATTTTTGTGCTGTTATGACTCTCAAATTTCCAAATAAATGTATGTTCTATTAGATGTGCATTTTTCGATCAATTTGCTACACCAATTGTCATTTTATATTCTCAAATAGAGTGAAAATGGAGTATGAAACATTTCACCGTAACCACTTTGGTTTTTAACATTTCCACGTGAAAATTTGCCATATGACTTCATCTCTTCATGTTTGGTTCAAAAATCCAAGTAGAAATCTTAATATACACCTTGGGGAGCATTTTACTATATGTTTTCAGAGGATATGGTATGTATAATCTTCTGTCTTGATAAAAAGGCAATATTTGTGTTAAAGCTTATGCTGTAAATTGCACCAAGCACCTGAGCGTGAACTATTTCAAAGCTGGGGAAATGTCATTCCTGTGCCATGACTGACTTCCACACTCAAGTGACGCCTCATGCTTGGATGTTCCTGAAACATCAGATACTCTCTCACTTTGCCACTGCCCTCCATCTTCATTGCCCCCCATGACAGCTTGTAATTGAAGTGGCTTTAGCAGATAAGAGAGGGCAACCTGTAGTGGAAGTGAAAATAGCTTTGTAGAGGACTCAGCAGAACACTCCATTTCTGTGGACCGTTCCATTTGCATCCCTATGGGAGGGGTGTGATATTAGAGGAAGATAAGGTGCAGAATTTCTTTTTGCCTCCGGCTTCTCTTTTCATGCTGCTCAATGTCATGGGGAAAGACGCGGATAGATGAGGTGCCAAGGCACTCTGGTTCATTTGCATGTCTGCATGGGGCTACAACACACCTTGTCTTCCTGCATGCAGATGACCTCGTTTAAAGACTGGCCTGAAGGGACATGTTCAGACATGATGTAAAAGCATGTTTCGTTCGCTTCATTTCATGCTTTGTTTTGTCATTTAGTGATCGGTTTATAAAACTCTACTACGGTGGATAGTTGGGATGGGAGGTTATGATCATTTCGGCCACTCAGATCTTTCATCCTATTTGTTATTGCATTTCTTGATGCTTTAATACGTCTACTTGCAAGCAATGGTGGCAACCTCTAGAAATTCGCCATCTATCACTATTACTAAATGAGGTTCCCTGTTTAAAATTGCATTGAAACAACCAGCATTGTTTGTGATTGAAAGACATGAGCACGTGTCTAGAGCTCTGCTAGTGTCCAGCTGTCCAGCAAGTCTGGTAAAATGAAGACAAAAAAAACGTATGTGTTCTTCCAAACACTGGCTCGCTCCTTTTTTCTCACTCTTTTTTTCAAAATAGGCCCTGATGGTTGGTAGAACAGGTGTTTAATAGCTGTATACTTTGGAACAGAGCATCTCTTGATGAATATAAACCTGACAGGATTGTCAATAAACACAAATATAACACAAAATTAGATTTTCCCAACAAATTTATTCAAGCCCATGTTGCAAAAATGAGACCCTGTTATTGTCTTAAGGAAAAGCCACACTTTAGCCACAAAATTCAAATTATTGTTACGAGCGGGGCTTGTGGTGATACAAAAAGGTGCAGAACTCAGTTGCACAGTACAGCAGGTCCTTTATTTTACAGAAAGTAAACATAAAATACTCGTAATAGGGCAAAACCTCACATAAAATAAACTCTGGAACCAGCTAAAGCTAACTTAAACGAAACATCAGACCAGGAACACAAAATAAGAGAAACTTTGGAATGGCGCTTGGAAAGTAACCATAAAAGAAGACAATGCCATATAAGGCATTAGCGTTCTGTTAATACGTTGTTGTTCAGTATAATTCCATGGAGAGACAAAATGGAAATAAATAGAGATACTGAAAGGGGAACGAGAGACAGCCACAGAAAATTAAATCAACGAAGGAGCGCGAGAAGACAGAGCATGTGGGGTTACAAACAAACAGAACGCACGTGCAGAATCGCGCATGTGCAACGGTCAAGACTCACGAAAAAAAGAGACACAGAGGAAAACTACACATGGGGGAAAACCAGGGTGTGACAATTATCCAGCATCCAACCAACTGAATCCAATGATTAATTTAAGACGTGTCCAGCAGCCAGGTGACTATAAAAGGGCATTAGAAAAGAAAAGCCCCTCCCATTGCGTGCAGTCAGCAATGGCTCCCCATGGAAGAAAAATGTCACACAATCTGAGAAAGGAAATTATTTCTTCACACAAAAAGATCAGCAAAGCTTTACACATCCATCAAAATACTGTAGCAAAAGTGATCCAAAATGGAAGAAAGATGGAAGTGCAACCATTTCGCAGAGACATCCAGGTCGTCCGTGGGAGTTAACATCTCGACAGGAGCGTGTTCTGATGAGAAGGGTTGAAGAAAATCTCCGGCAAGTTCACTGCAGTTAGCTAAAGCATTAGAAAGCTGAACTGGAGTGAAGGAAGTTTCTCCTAAAGGCCATGCGCCCAGAAGCACGCCTAAAATTAGTGTGAAGACTGTTATGGCATGATTCTGCTCTTCCCTCTCAAGAGATAGAGCTCTCAGATCTCAGGGCGACATGGAAAGAGATACGACACAGAGTTCATGCATCAGTCAAGTCCCAGTTTACAGAAGGTTATTGCATCTTTATAAGAACTAAACTGGTCAGCCATGTTACAAATGCAAGCCTGTTTTATTTGAAAAACCTGATCTCAAGGAAGTTTCAGGCTATTTTTATCTCTACCCAATTAAGTTGAGCATTTGTGATGCAGTAATCAATGACTCTGTGACAAGCTTATGAGTCACTGAACACACGTAATGGAGCTCAAATATAATCTGCAATTATGAAATTGCAACCTGTGAACGGTGATGTTTATTGTACGCGATGAGCCATACTACATTAAACACCACGCTTCACGCAGAGGTCTCCGGAGCAGATAGTGGCCTTAAAGGGGACATGACTTTGTTTTATTTTTATTAATATTTTGTTCACATTGGTCTAACAATATGGGAATTGGGATTCTTTCACTCAAAAATTCTGTATTTTTAATTCAAATCACATTCAATCCCTTTATTTTCTAGCCCAGGGTTATTCCGGAAATGGGCTGAGATTTTCTTTCAGAAAACTTCGTAACTTCTCCCAAGTTGCTCTCCTATTGGTTTCTGATTTGCATATTCATGAAGTGTATGCAAAGTTTCTTGTGAGAGAAAGTGATTAATCACAAGCGACTTCAATTCTGAGCTGTCAATGTTATATTAAAGGAACATTAATAGACGCTGTAATGGTGTGGTGGAGGAAACATTATACAGTTCTACCTCTATGAACCAGAATCGGATCCAGTTGTGTTGCCTGACCTCGGCAGCCGGGGCTTTAGTCCCAAACGTTAGCCCCTGATAATACAACTCCAGAATAAGTAATAAATATACTAGAAATTTAGATTAACGAGCCACTAAAGAAATGACTTAATTACGCAAAGACCAATCAGAGAGTAAGATTGTGTGGAGCATCTGTTTTTATTGGCTGGATTAGGCCAGAGACGCTTTGAGAGAGACGAGAGGTGGATTTTATAGGTTTTATCAGCCAAATAAATCATCGGCAGAGGCTCACGTTTCCAGGGAAACTAGTAAATGAATAATTCATTTTTGTCAAACGAGTTGTGACCGTGTTCAGTGTGAACGTTGGCTGATTCCTCCATGTAACACATTATAACACAAGTTTAATAAACACTAAATTATCAATGAAATAAGGTCTTGTTTTATTTTGTGAGTAAAAACATTCAAGCATGACAAAAAGAACTCAAAAAAAACTTCAAGCTGCCCCTATCGGGATTCAAAGAGTCGTCAAAAATGTAACTGTGTCATGACATCAGTGTTCTTACAGGTGGCGCCAAATATACCAGGTATTATCAGGTAAGTTCTCTTGAATCTGTAATTATGCAAAGAAGATCAACACTTTCTTGTTGCTTATTAGGGTCTGGGCTCAGCCGTTCCCAGGCACAAGAAATGCCCTGTTCACCACAGTGGCATCACATGAAACAAGAAAGAAACAAACTCGGTTTTTGTTCTTGTTTCGATTTTTGATTCAGTCTACTCTTATAAATCACTATAAAAGCCACGAAAAAGCTGAACATGTCATGACCCCTTTGAAAGTTTTCAAAAGCCTCCTTTCCCTTTCTCCAAGGAATCATTTCTTATACTTTGAGACGTTCTGATTTGGCATTTTGCTTGTGACAGATGTGCAGTTTATTAGGAGCTTGTGACAAACCTGAAGCTAAAAATACATCCAATAGACCCTTGTAGAACAGAAGAGGCAATTCACGAGAGCCTCACAGAAGAACCCGGCGTGTGAGTCACTCACACAAGCTGAGAATAGACATCGTTTTTGCCATCACCGAGACAGGATAATCACTGAGAGCGAGCAAACACACACTAACTCTCCAGGCTTGGCAGTGTGTGTTATTATCAGTCTCAGGCAGCAAGTGTCTGGTGTTGGCTGTATCTGTGATCGCACACAGAGGTATTTCGCCATGGTAAAGTGTGCCATTGTGTGTGAAATGAGTTCACCGTCTGAGTCTTTCTCTCTGCGTCAGTCCTTTCCTTTCCCAATCTGTCAAGTGCCATGGTATTGTGCTTCCATTCAATTCACTTGCAAGGTTAACATGCTAGACCCAGTTTCTCTGGCCTGCGATGAAAACCGTGAAGTTACACCATGAACGGTTAGTGAGCTTTGATTCTCTCTGTGTTGCAGAAAGCAGATGACCGGGAGAAAAGGCAGGAGGCTCATCGCTTCCATTTTGATGCGATGTGAGCAGATGAAGAGTGAATTGTGGGCAACGTTCCGAAGATGGGGTTTGCTTTTTTTGTTTTTGTTTTTTTTTTATTGGTAATTGAAAAAAATAATTTATGTGTTCCTTTTTTCTACACTGGAAATACTTTTGTGCAACTGATCAGAGGACTGCATCAAATGTGAGGAGAACTGCAGTGTCATGCTCTGTTTTGGTCAGTTTTGTTTAAGTGTATAGTGGTATTTATTTGCACAAGTGATTTTCTTTTTTGCAAGAATGATTTTTGTTTGGCTTTAACATGTTTGGTGTGTTTTCCTTCAGTTTGGATAGTAGTCCTGGGTTTAAAGGACTACTTCACTCTTTTAAAAAAAAACATTCAACTTCCCTGAGATTAATAAGTTGAGTTTTGCCATTTTGAAATCTTTCCAGCCGTTGTCTGGCGTTTGCAAATCAGAATCTGATGTGAGCATCGAAAGCAGTGGTCGAACCCCAGATCTTGACACAGAAGCTCTTCCATCAAAGATCTTCAATATATAAAGTATTTTATGAGCTATTCCACCAAATGGGTGACATTTCTGTCCCTGGGACTTCATATGTGTAAATAAGCTTTTAAATGGCTACATAAATTAGTTTTATTATTAAGCAAAGCATACGACATACTACTCTTAGTGAGAATTTAAGCTGTAACATTTAAAATCTTGATAAAATCCTCATAAAACACTGAAAAATAGCATTTATTGCTCATCTACAGTCTCTGATGCTACACTTCACTATAAAAAATAATGATTAAGATAATTTAAAAGAACCTTTCTTTTGCATTGATATGTAAATCCATTTATAATGTTTGTTTCAAATACATTATTTTACACAAATGTCTACTCTTTAGTAAATTTAAAAAAAAAATTGTCATGTCGCAAGCGTTTTACTCATTCCTGATACCCTTACCCATTCCTCATCTAAAAAGTTTCCATAAGTCAGTTTTTCAGAAGGAATCACTGAGAAGAGCAAAAGGTAAAATCTCTCAATTTCTTATTTGCAAACTTGATTTTTTGGTAATATCTTTGAGCGTAATTTTAAAAATACTATCCTGTTAATCAAATTATTTCAGAGATTTAATTAGTTTAGTGTAAAAATCCACATATTTGGTAAATAACTGAATGTGCAGAATTTCCTGGTTCTATTTTCATGGGCACCATGTGACTATTTAGCATATATTTTCTAATTCTCTGCAAAAAACTCAGTCCTGTTACTTTCATTTGTGTTTCATTTGTGTTAGAAAAAAATGCCACCCATCTCTTGATTATAAATCTAATAAAACATTTAAATAAGTTAGTTAAGATGGACCAATAAATCCCTAAGTATTTACGCTATTGAAAAGTTAAAACAAGCAAATGGCACCAATTTGGTGGAATGGCTCTTATACAAATGTGTACAGCACTGTAATACTTTTAAAAAAAATTCATCTGTCAATATTTTGTGCCAACGACTTTCAAACAGCAGCTGAAAACGTTAGCTTTTCTTCTTAGTTGTTCTAATTGAACCAAATCACCAGTAAGCTCAGTATTTGCATCCACTACCATGGGTTGTATTGATGTCACCGTGTCTGCCGCTTCCTAGAACCCTGGAAATTGTAACATCAGAGTCCTGTCTTTTGGTCTTGGTCTGGGTACTAAGGTGCAAATAACAAAAGAATTCTTATAGGAGCAAACTTTGGAAACATGATGAAGTTTCAAGTAGTTTAAAATGGGGCGCATGTCTTCCTGGTCTACCGTTACACCATGTGCTCACCCAATGAAAACAAACATAACAACTCACCAACCCTGGTGGACAGGGAACAGAAACAAAATGCATAGCAGTGAATTCCTGGAGCAAACAAGGTAAGATGATAAATTTGCAAGTGGTTAAAAATGAGCACATGGCTTAAAAGCAGACCAAAGGCCATGTGCTCACCGAATAAAAATAAACATAACAACTCACCAGCCCTGGTGGACACAGAACAGATACAAAATGCATAGCAGTGAATTCCAGGAGCAAACAAGAAGAGATGATGAGATTCATAGTACTTAAAAATGTTTGTGGAAACTAATTACTTCAAAATGTTTGAGATGACAAGCCCTACCGTGAAATTAAACAGTACTCAAAACGTTGATTTTCTGAGCACTGTTTACCGAAAATGCGGGATTAATCAAATCTGCACTGTAAAACTTTTTGTTGTAAATTTACAGCAGAATACTGGCAGCTTGGTTGCCAGCCACATACTGTGTTTTTACTGGGCTAACACTATAAACAAACAACTGTTTTATAGAATTCATTGTATAAAAACAATATATTGCTGTAAAGAATACAGTAATATATTGTTTTTATACAATGAATTCTATAAAACATTTATTCTGCACGTGGTGAAGAGTTAGATCAGGATTTTGTTAAAGTTTAACGTGGAAGCAATGTAGAAGCAAATAAAAAACAACCTGTTCATCTTTATCCCCTCTAAGTTGATTCACGATCGTCGCAGATTCAATTTACATTATTTATTTGATTGTTTCTCCGTATTGCTCCGTATCCGTGGTGCAATGTCACCCGTTTGGTGCCTCACAGAATATGCTCATGCTTACCCGGCCAAATTCAAAATTTCGTAATGTGATTCTCTTGTACGCTGGGATTGTCTTAATAAAGACGCTGAGTTTTAGTTGACTGCCTTTATTTGTGATTCACTATGCCAACAGCTGATAAGGATTGTGATGAGCAATGAGAACTGTAAGAACCCCACTTCTCATAGTGATATGCGTGCAGTGTCCCACAATGCGATGCATTTTACAGAATAATGCTATTTTGGTATTTCCAAATGGTACAGAATGTCACCGCTTTATGAAAATACAGAATAAGACTGTAAGAAAATCCCAGTAAATTTACAGAAAACTTTTACAGTGTATTGTGTTGAGGTTATCTGTTTTGAGAACTCTGAATTTGAGCTTTACTGTGACATAAGACAAGTCTGTTTAAGCTGCCAGCTTCTGCCACATACAGGAAGTGGCAGAGACTCACAGTTCCAGCAGCGTTCAGTTGTGTCAGAGTGTCTCACTTCCTACAACCCTGGAAGACGTAGCATCCTACTTGGTGTGTTTGGGTTTTGACGCCCATGGGTACTAAGGTGTAAAATAAAAGAAGAATTTTAATGGGAGCAGACAACAAGAGATGATAAAGTTGCAACGTTGTTAAAAACGAGCACATGGCTTAAAGGGAGACCAGAAGCCATGTGCTCACCCAATGAAAACAAACATGACAGCTCACCAACCCTGGTGAATTTAAATAACAAGTGCAGAATACATGGAGGTGATCCCAGGTGCAAACAATGTGAGATGATGATGTTGCAATTGGTTAAAAACGAGCACATGGCTTAAAGGGAGACCGGAAGCCATGTGCTCACCCAATGAAAAGAAACTTAATTTGTCGAAACCAATTGCTTCTAAACATTTGATTTGGCGAGCTCTACCTCGAAAATAAACTTATATTTTTTTAGCACTTTTTGCCAAAAATAAAAGGGGATTAATGTTTTGAGGTAATCAGTTTGCACAAAGGTTTTGGGAACTGTGAACTTCACGGTGACGCAGGACAAGCATGTTAAAGCTGCCACATACAGGAATAAACATGACAGGAAGTGGCAAAGTTCACAGTTACAGAAACATTCTGTTGTGCTCTGGCTGTAAATAAAGCATCATGAGTATGTGCACTGTATCCTGTATTACTGTTCTTTCACTCTATCCAATGCATTTAGGTATTCTACCCATGATGCCTTTGTTGTATTATTTATTTTGTTTATTTCATATAAACACTGTAAGTTATTGGTGAGCTGCTGGAGAATGTTAAGTGTGAAAGTTTTTTTTCTAATCTGTATGTATCTGACGGAGGCTCTGTTCCATGCGTCGCTTTAAAAGCTAGTGTTACTTTTATGCACTATATTCATTAGGTTCCTCTTAGGAAGGTGGAATCAATTTTCGAACCAGCGATATAACAAAGCGGCGGATTAGACTTCCAAACAGCATGTGATTCTAGCTCAAGGTTTCGCAAAGCTTATTAGTCCTGGTCTTTCGCATTTGGTCCTAACAGCTTGTGTATCTACTTTAATCATTAATAAATCACTCTCAACATGTTTCATGCTCTCTCTCTCGAGCTGTCTTTTTGAATGGTGTACTGAAAATAAACATGACCAAATACTTTATTATTTTTTGTGTTTGTCACTTTTTTATCTACAAGCGATGGAGCTAAAGCGCGTTCCGGCAACATGTAAACAAGCATGAGAAAAGGTTTTACATGAATCAACAAGAATAAACAAGTTTAGAGACTTGTATGTGTCAGAGACTGTCTTAAATTGATCAATGAATAAAAATTTGTTAAAATAAATAACTTTTTGTAAAGGTTATAGTTTAATTTCAGTTAAAGTTTTGTTTGGCTTAATATAATGATGCACTATGAGGAGAAAAATTTGACCATTTACTAATTTAGCTGTTAATAAATGTTAAGGGAAGTTTATTTTAAACACACTTGTAAAAGTGCCATTTATAACTATTTTATTTAAATACGACCCTAATGACTAGAAGCTGAGATATCGATTTTAATTGGTTGCTGGGGTAAACAAGAAAATCAATAGTTGACTGAAATAAACCAACCCCCAATGATTTTCTAAAGTCAAGGTAAAATTGGTTGCTATGGTAAACTGTTTGGTTGCTATGGAGGTGACAGCGACAAAATATGTTCCCCATGTCAATAGGAGTAACAAAAACTAATCTCCAAATCTCTATCATTTCCCAAAGCTGAGATAGATTTCAGAAATTTTGTTTACTACCGTAAACAATTTGGTTGCTAGGGAGCTGTCATTAACATAAAGGAAACACAATTTCTTTAGCTATTTTCTTTGCTTTTCCCATGTATTTTCAAAGGCCATTATAAGTCAATGGTAGATATTTGGTATGCTCTTGCTCAGAGTGGTAACCTCCACGTATATGTGACCACAGACACTTTATGTAGTTCGCCACCAGCTTTCCACACATCTCAGGAGGTTTTGTCTCCACAGATCTTCTCAGTGTAGTTTAGGAATCAAAGCTCCCTCCAAAAAAATTCTTGGAAATTAAGGGTTATTATGACGACGCCTAAGCTCTTGAAGTCCTTGCACACTGGAGTTTAGAAACTTTCGTGTTTACTAGGGGCGTAACGATACACTCTTCAAGTGTCTTCAAACAGTGATGATGAATTTTTGATAATCTCTCTCTCTCTTAAAAAAAAAGAAAAGGTAATACTGGGTATATTCGATCCTGTGAATGAGAATTCATCCTCCTTATCAAAGAGCTACGGAAATATCCTGAAAAATGTTACGTTTCTTTCAAGACGTCTGTCTTTCAGTTTTATGCCATGCTGGCAGTTTTGAAAACGCACATCTACAAATTTCTGTGAGTCTACTGATCCTGAGACTGGCGGTTTGTACACAGTAAAATCCTAAGAGTTAAATTAACTCTACTCAGAGTGTATTTGGTCTCACTCTATATAGAGTTAAACCAACTCTGAAGGAGAGTTATTTAAATAAGTCTATTTGAACTAAACAGTCTTTTTTTGTCTGTTTTTACTCCTTCTGGAGTGGACTTGGTTCCTCTCTGAATAGTTAATATTTAGTTTGCATTTTCCATGCAGATTTGGAAAAACATGAAGAAAATAGATTATTAAATTACTCTTTCTCAGAGTTGGTTTAACTCTATGTAGAGTTGGACCAAATATACTCCGAGTAGAGTTAATTTAACTCTTAGGATTTTACTGTGTGTGAAGAATGACGTTCCCACGGAACCATAGAAGTACCAAACCCATTTGAAATCGCTTCCAGTAAATGCGAAAAACTTGTTAGCCCAATTTTATTTTTGATCATACGATTGTTCGGAATAAACATTTCAGACTTCAGTGTGCAAAGAACTTTAGTGTGCTTTTTCTAAATCAAATGAATTCTTGACTTGGCTATGTGTTTTGGGCCATTGTAAAGCTGGAATACCCAAAGCCAGGGCTAAAGGAACGCGTTTCAGTTGTGTTAGAATTATGATTTATAAAGAGTTAAGACCATTTTTTTGACAATAAATGTCTTCACCCAGCCACTAAGAGTGAAAAACATGTTTTTGTACCAGGGTGTGTAAACTTATGAGCACAACTGTATAAAATGTAACTCATAACTCTCTACGTTACGCACATTTCTGCGTTTGTCCAATAACGTCACCTCCCCGTTACCGCGCTCCACGCCGATTTCTCGTGTTCTGCGCATGCGCAGACCTATCTCATTCAGTCGAGCAGCGCCCCAAGCTCAAGAGATCCTCATTTAGCGGCGGCGTCAGCCCGAGACTCCCGCGGACAGACGCTTGTCTCCAGACCCCTCGATACGCACCGTGTGGATATACTGAGGCGTCCTCCACTGGATTATAACTCACTCTCAGCCTGTCAGGGGGACTTGAGGTGCGGGATCTTCGGAAGGAATACTCCGGGCTCTATCCGCCTTGTGGAATGGGATTAACAAAATCGCAGAAAAGTTGGTGTTTGTAAAATGTAGAGACAAAGCTTGCTTTGAGAACTCACGAAGGAGAGGAAAATGAACAGAGGTGAGTTTTCACAAACATTCTTTTTGTTTTTGGCTTGTCTGAAAATGATTGACAAACATAGCAACAATGGCAGCTGTTTTAGGTGCGCTTTTGTTGATTAGCTGCCTTTTTTCCCATCTGGCGCACGGCGTTTCCTTCAACTGGTTGCCAAATGTTAGATGGAAAATGGTGTTTTAACATCACAAATGTGAAATTTGCAGCTGAGTCTCCCAAAAAATGAAGCTATAGCGGTGGAGTGCCAGGCTGTGCCTGCGCTCCGAGCTTCCCAACTTGAGAGCGCGATGCGTCTGCTGGAGCGGGTGCTGAAGTGACAGCTCCCGAGCTCCGCGCGCTTCTTCCGGAGACCACCGTCGACTGCACGAAGAGCTCTCCTAGAAAGCACCCCAGTGTCTTATACCTAAGCCCAGTAAATTACTTCTGTTATTTTATTTGGTCGAGGGTTGACGCATCTAAATACGAGAGTAGCAGCCGTCAAATCCAAATTCCTCATTAGCCCATTGTTCCTTTACTATTGTGACCACGTGTCTTTGCTAAACTAAGGCCTGCAAAGATGTGCAGCGTCAACATTTTACAATTAGACCACAATAAGTCAAAGGAAAAAAACAAATTAGGCTCATTTCCAATGCTTTTTAACACCCTTGACAGAAAACCAGTGAGTGTATTTCAGTTAAACGCATTTCTGTGGTTATTTCAGCTATTTTATAGTGAATAATGAGAAAGTAAATCTGAAATATTGTCATTTAATCAGAATATCCTTAAACTAACCATTGGAAACACCAAACGAATGTGAGGGATCTCAATGCGTTAGCTTTTTGTTATTTCAGGGCTTTTTGTAACAGTGTACGCATTTCACCAATAAAGCAAATAATCTGTGGAATCAAAAGTTTTAAAAGTAAGTTTCCGGTTAATTTTTCATGTACTTGTTTTAAATGGACGCCTTTGCCAGATGTGTCCATTTGAGACCCGACTGCACGGCGCATTATTCATCCAGAAAACCCGATCGTCTCTGAGACTTTACCACGTCAAACCCTAATAAAATGACCACAATAGCATTTAGTGAATTCTCCCTAAACAATTGTTCCTGTCTTGATAGTCTTGTTCGAGATTTCCTCTCGATGACAAGTAAGAGGGCATTTCTGCAGTCCCCCGGTGGCTTTTCTTCCTGCAGCTGGCCTCTAGCGCCCCTAGCGGTCAAACTACAGACTGCTCTGTTTTTGAGATTAGTTCACGCGGTGATATTTTGGAACATAATTAAACACATCCCAGGGAAATTCCTTGTTGCGTAAAAGCTTGTTCAACCTTTGTGTTTGCAGAAATCACCGAAGAAAGGGATGGAATATTATTTTTGAAGTTAGTCTCAAGAAATCTTACGCAATTTATAAGCTTTGCTTCCTAATGCAGTGAAAACTTAACTTGTCAATGAGTTCAACACTATCCGGTCACTTTGTTAGGTACACCTTGCTAGCACCAGGTTGGACCTGTTTTTTTTTTTTTTTGTTGTTGTTGTTTTTTGTTTTGTTTTTTTTTGCCCTGCCTATATCTTTCATGGCATAGATACAGAGAGTATTCCAAATACCACATTCCAAAGGTGCTCTATTGGATTGAGATCTGGTAACTTTGGAGGACATTTGAGTACAGTGAACTCATTGTCATGTTCAAGAAACCAGACTGAGATCACTCTTGCTTTAAGACATGGAGCGATAACGCTTGAACTAGCCATCAGAAGTGAACTATATATGAGGAGTTTGGTTTTAAAACGCATTAAACGCCATTGTTTTTTTTTGTGTGTTTTTTTTCACAAAATCCCATAACACCATTAAAGAGGATGAGGTACTGAGGAGGAGGGAAAATGACGGCTGTCATCTGTCAACACTCTAGACCTGGTTGGTGGGCACCTCCTGGGCTCCTTAGGCTCCCGTTTTCTCTCACGGCATCCCTTGCTGTTCCTGGCAAAGAAAGCAATAGTGACATGGGCGCTAATTATTTCACTCAAAGTGAGATGGGGACATTATATGATGTCACTGACCCCTCCCTAGCAACCAGACTGTTTACCCTAGCAACCACTGTTACATATCTCTATCTCAGCTTAGGAAAACAATAGTGAAGTGGGGGATGAATATTTCACTCAAAGTGAGATGGGGACATTATATGATGTCACTGACCCCTCCCTAGCAACCAGACTGTTTACCCTAGCAACCAGTGTTACATATCTCTATCTCAGCTTAGGAAAACAATAGTGAAGTGGGGGATGAATATTTCACTCAAAGTGAGATGGGGAAATTATATGATGTCACTCACCCCTCCCTAGCAACCAGACTGTTTACCCTAGCAACCACTGTTACATATCTCTATCTCAGCTCAGGAAAACAATAGTGAAGTGGGGGATGAATATTTCACTCAAAGTGAGATGGGGACATTATATGATGTCACTGACCCCTCTATAGCAACCAGACTCTTTAACCTAGCAACCAATTTGCCATCTCTATCTCAGCTTATGAAAGTCA
This sequence comes from Danionella cerebrum, assembly GCA_007224835.1. Classification (NCBI taxonomy): domain Eukaryota; kingdom Metazoa; phylum Chordata; class Actinopteri; order Cypriniformes; family Danionidae; genus Danionella; species Danionella cerebrum. The sequence continues at coordinate 745,098 of SRMA01027267.1, read as the reverse complement.
TAGAGACATAGTGGTTGTTTTTTGTTACGTACAAAAAAATCATAACATTTCTCACAATCATGAAAACACATGTCTCTTAACCTCTGATTGGCTACAACCATGTTGTGAGAGTCAGACTTGCAGACTTTCTGATTCGTCCCTGTACCTTCTGGTTGTGTAGGAACTGGTTGAATATTGGAACCGGGCTTTTGCTGTATTAAATATATTTATTCCCTTTTAGGCAGCTTTACCGTTCAGTGATGACCTCCGGCTCTGAAAACCCCTAGACTAAAGAGTCTCTTTGATTTAATAGCAGCTTTGCCGTGAGAGTTCTTGGTAGAATGAAAGCTAATGAAAACTGTTCTTGGCGTGCTGACTCCAGCTCTGTCTCATCGTGCTGAGTGAATGACGACTGACTGAAATCAAACTGATGGCTTTCCAAACACCCATATTAACTGACCAGACACCTCAACACTAAATAATTAAAGTCCAGAAGGATAATAACTCATACCGCTTCATAATTAATTCATCAAGTGGCTGTGTGTAATAACATGTTGCTTGATTACAAATCTTCAATGGAGGGAATCATTCCCATCTGGCCTTGTGTCAGAGATAGGCATCTGGTTTAAGACATGGGGTGACATGACAAGGATCTAAAGCATCTTATTAGTCTGTAAGATTTATCCGATTCGTGTCTGGTTTGGGCACTCGCAGAGGGATTGGGATGATCAATGTTCTAAAGCCTGCCCTCATTGCCCATGGCCTTTTGCCTCCACTCAGTCAATCATTGCTTGGGTAATACAGACATTTTCTGACTGAGAGATGACTTTGCATCAAGATCTGCTCAAGCTTTGAATCTGAATCAGCCAGGCCTTTCCTATCAGTTGGTATTTGGTATAGCTGATTTAAACTGGATGTTGTCGTTGGCTGAAATCTGACATGCTCTCGGTCACTCTTGTTTTCAGCTTGGTTTCTGCTCGTTGTAATAGAAGAGGGATTTGCCCTGGCCCAGAAAATCAAAGGTATGACACGCACATTATTACTCTCTTATCTGAACTGTCAGCCGTGGCGGCCCTACCTATATATTTTCAAATGGCCTTGCAGTGGGTTTTTTGTGAGATCCTTTTACTTCATATTTCTGAAAAATTACCAATGTTTGCTGAATGTTGGAAATGAGAAGGCTTTCGTTCTATTTAGTGAATGTCTATTTTCTGAGATTGAGAACAGCACGAGGTTCATGACCATTCGTGCATCTTTTTTTCAACTGAAAGATAAAATAGATGAGATGTACGGAGTAATACGAGCATAGTGCATTTCAAGAGAATGATGCACTCCAAACATATGAATGCGACAATGCAATATTTCAACAAAAAAAGAAAAGAGAGAGAAAGAATTCTTCTTATTCTTTGTATTAGTAGCAGGACTGATTAGAGAACCAGGAAAATCTTTTTTTTTTTTTTAATTGAGATAACTTGGTATTACTATGGCCATCACAAGGTCCAAGTGATGCTACTACCTGCTGAAAACTGACTTATGGAAATTCAGGAGGGGGGTGGGTTGGGGTAACAGGAATGAGTAAAAGATTGGGGACGAAAAAGGTTATTTTCAAAAGACCCTAATCGTTATGTTTTATGGTGAAGTGTAGCGTCAGAGACTGGGGACAACCAATAAATGCTATTTTTCATTATTTTTAAGTGGATTTTATCAATATTTTAAATATTGTAGCCTAAATTTTCAATAAAAATACAATAATACTTGTTTATACACACATAAAGTCCCAGGGACAGAAATGGGACCCATTCACTCATTTGCGGTTTAATAGAATATTATAAACGGATATCAAACATTTCCGAAATTCTGGAAGTTTTCAAAGTATATTCATGCATCTGGTGAACACTTTTATCCAAAGCGACTTGCATTGCAAAGTCTAGCGCATTCCTCTGTGGACTGAGCTCATGTAATAGAAAAACAATAGTTTGAATCCTAGTGTTCTGTGAGAGAACCGGAAGTTACAAGTTGCTTGAATAAAGCATGCACAGGGCCGTTTGGGTCTTTTTCTGGGTTGGGTTTTTCCTTTGTCAAGTTTCTTTTGTCTCCGTTTCCTCAATGTAGTATTGTACTTAACTGTTAGCATCTTCAGTGTTTAAAGCAAAAAAAAAGCAGCATTTTCTGATATAACTTCTGAAACCTTGCATCCAGAGTCTTCTGTAATTGGATATGAGTAATATTTCAATAACACTCAATAAATTGCGTAAATATACAGAAAATAACAGGAATTAATGGGAATAAATTGTGACATAATGCGTGATTTTTAAAACTATAGAGATGCAATGGTTGACCAACCATAAAATCTGAACTGGGAACACTTTGTTATGAGTGGTGGATTTTTATCTTTTTTTGGACCATTTCAGTGCATTCTGTCATGCTCTGATAATTTCTGCAAACATGCACATAACTGGTAAGGCTAGATATCTTGTGCCACAGACCTTAAATGCTTTTATTTTACCTATTCTAAACAGTTTTGTTGTCATAAAGAAGCACCGTGCTGGTAAAAAGTCTTGAAAAAGTCTCCTATTTTCATCAATTCCTCCATCAAGAACATCGGCACTCTAATCTGCTGATTTGTATTTGAAAACAGTTTGTAAATAGTAAAGGAGATTACAGGGCATTTAATCAGGGCGTTAAATTGCTAAAAATATTTGTTTTTTTTAATGCATTCTGTTCTTTTTTTTACTCTTTATTCATTAATGAACACAACTGTTGCTGAGGATCACTGAAAACAAAAGTAATGAAAGTTCAGTTTTGCATTGCATGAATTATTTTAAAACATAAAGCAAGACAAATTTTGATTTGTAGTATTTTTTCATTTTTGATAAACACAATCTTGAATAAAGAGGATAACATAAAGGACTTTGTTGAAAACAGTGCAGATGTTTGTGTTGCTACTGTATATTCCAGGTTATGGTTTGTTATTAGAAGCAGTTGATTAGGATGAATTCATTAATCCAGCAATGTGCTGATCTGTTGGAAAGGAATTTTTTCCATATAATGTTATCTATATTTTAAGTTCCTTGTGCAACCCTATACACAGCTCAACAATACGTTGTGTATCTTCGATATTCAAGTATTATAAAGAAAGGGAAATTAAAACACAAGCTTTGTTACTATAGAAAACTATTTAAAAATACATTTAAAATGTTTAATAACTCCAGGTATCAAAATGTGTAATATCATCCATCCACTAAGGTGCATTCCTCTAGTTTTTCTTAAAAGGTTTGGCATGTTTAATGTGTACCACAGTGTTTTTCAACCTCTTTTTGCCAAGGCACACTTTTTTCATTGAAAAAAATCACGCGGCACACAAGCAGAAGGAAATGTAAAAAAAATTAAATCCCTTGAAAACGAATCGAATGAACACAAAGAACTATTTGCTATAGTCATTTATATTTGCCCTCACTCATTGTGAAACTAGTTCCACCAGGTTGATTTAGACTAATTAGGTCATGACTTAAAGGGATAATTGGTTGAACTCAAGCAATTTTTAAAACACAAAGACTAAAACATGAACCTTCATGATAGGGGAACTAGCTGAGAACTAAAAACACTAAATAAAAAAGGCTGAGCACCAGTGCATGGATAACTAAAGAGTAATTTCAAAAATAATTGTCATAGACGCGGGATAATCCTGCGAGATAAGACAGCGAGAAAGAAAGCACAATAATCAGGGATAAAAAGCAGGCTCAACCGATGAGACACAGGTGGAAGAACGTGCGCAATAAGCCAATAACTCGTATGACAGATGGGAAACAAACAAAGTAGTCTCGTTTAACCAGAACTTCTGGGAACAATGTTAATATACGAACTGTTTAACCAACAATCCGTGGGCGTGACGCTTGAGGCAGCGCGAAATTGGATAATTTCGTACAGACGATTCTTCAACACTGGACAATTTTATTTATTATATCCACAGGAAAACTTGTGTTGCGCCAGCAAAGTTAATCTGGTGAGTTTAAACCCCAGGGAAATTAAGATCTGAAAAATGGGCTAACTGCTTGAAATGTAAGTCGTTTGGATAAATGCATTAGTGATGTGTCGTTTGCAAACGAGCCGGCTCTAACGGCTGATTCGTTGTTGCGAACGAAAAGAGCCAATTGCTGTCATGGAGAGTCGAATCTTCTGCTGTAAGTAGGGCCGGGCTTCATTTAGTAACTCAGTGAATCCACTAGGATCGTACCCGTTTGTGAAAGATGGAAAGAAGGCACATGCTTTAAAGATAGCGAGTGTAGGGGTACAGGCCAGGAACACAGAGCGACAGAGAGAAACGCGGGAGACAGAACTAAATGTGAGTCCCTTGCAGGAAAGTGAAAAAAGTGTGAAAAAGGACAAAGAAGCACCATATGGCTGCATTTCAATGGTATTGGATCAGTTTATTATATACGTTAAGACTTTTCCCTTTATTTTGTTTTTTTTACTTGTTTTGTTCAATTAAAGTTTTATTAAAATGTTAAATAATAGTAACTGTGTATTTTAAATGAAAAATAAGGAATTAAAACGTTTCGTTATAATACAATACACAAAACATTTGCTTTTTATCAGAAATACAAACTGAATACAGGCTTACCATTTACATAACCAGCTAAGAAAACACGCAGGACAATAATACAATTAAATGCACATAAAATACCACAAATCTAAATAAAAACACACAATAATTAACTAATAAATAAAAAAATCAATGAGTACAATTTCCACAAAAAAATCACATTTGAAACGTGATATATCTATGGGCCGACAAAACATTCACAATTGATAAATTGGGCTAAAATAGAAGGCTCTGAGCCGAGCCAAAAGAGACGAATCAGAGCCGAGCCAAAAGAGATTTGAAGAGTGTCAGACTTCCCATCACTAAAATACAAGAAAGTATGAAAAAAAACATGCATGAACGATATATCTGTATAAATAACTTCACAATACATAGTGTGAAAGTTAACTCTGTGCTGTACTGAGTCACAGGAAACTATTGAACTGCTGCCATCTCTGGCTCTACACGCAGCTTGGGTAATTACTGAGGGGGGTTGAAACTCACCTGTACTCTGTTTTTTTCTCACAGAGAATGCAGGTGAATCTTTGCCTAGTGCTGAGCAGTGCGGCCAGTGGACTCGAAACATCAATGGGGGGCTCTTTACGTCTCCAAACTATCCAAACATGTACCCAGCCAACAAGGAGTGCGTGTACATCCTAGAAGGTAACCCAATGAAAAGCCAATTTTTCAACAGGTCGGTGTTGGGGCCTCGATACGAAATAAATGACTTTATCGTCTTTCTCGGATCAACAGTTTTTGAAGTGTTGTGTTTTTTTCCTCTGGATGAATAAGATTATAAAAAGTAAGTGATTAATTAACATCCCATATCAAAACATCTGGAGATTCATCTCAATAAAGCTCTATTCGTGTGAAATTTGAAGAGTTTGTTGAAGCATAAGACTGTTTAACTCAGTGCAAGAGCGCCCTCTGTAGACAGAAAGCTTTTAAGAAAAAGGTTAAAGTACCAGATAACATATTGCAGAGTTACACTGCTTTGCCTTGTAAAGTTTTCATGTTTTACTCAGTGTTTTATTAAAATTATCAATAGTATTTGTTTACACAGAACATACTTTTGCTTGGTTTCAACACAAGCTCCATAAAAACTGAAAACAAACTGATCATTTTGATTGTGTTGTGGAATTTCCTGAACTTATTTTGATAAATCAAAACTATTGAAATAATTAAATAGATGTTTTTTAAATAGTGTCAGACTCAAAAGCGAAAACGAAAAATGTCTATGGTCACCATACAATTACAAGTGTATACTGATATCACAATGCGCTCAAAAAAACAGATTTCTTTCTTTTACATCAGTTTATATGTCCAATATCCATTATAATGGTGGAAGGAAGTAGGGCTGCAGCTATCGATTATTTTGTTAACCAAACACTGTAATCAATCGATTAATTGGATAAGACTTTTCTCTTTTTATTTTCATACCAAAATGCAACTGATATGTGTAAAACTCAATCTCAGATTCCTATACGTATGTCTTGTGCATTATATATTGCATTCATAACTTTGTGGTATGCCAACAAATGATTTTATTTCACTACGTATTACACAGCTTAATGGTATAATGCGGGCTACATTGTGCGTAATAAAAACAAGCGACATTGTGCGTAATAAAATGTAAAAAATAAAAGAGCAAATCGAATTTCAGGCTTTTGGCATTTTACCAATCTCTATTGCTCACTTTTATATTAATCTAGCTCCATTAAACATCCCATAATTATGCTTTTGACTAGAACATTCTTCATTAGAAGGTGTTTATTTTTCTTTAAAGTCCATAGTTCACGTGTGAAATGCTGAGGGTTGTCTAACGTCGACACTACATTGAAAACATTAAATGTGTTTTTGCTGTCAGAATATAATCGAGCACAGGAATGGGAATCGAGAACAGAGAGCTAAAGAGTGGAAATTGTGAGCATATAAAGTGTTTAAGAGAACAAATTCATTAGCACCGCTGCTACTACAGTAAGTAGTGCTTTACTATGTTTTTACCAAATTTACAGAGATGTTCTCCAGATCACGGAAGCCAATAAGACCAGTAGCATTTCAGTTCAAAATGACCAAATACCTAAATTGTTATGGTTTAAACCTTGACTTTTACAGTGTTGTTGAGTTATAAAATCAGCAGAAATTACAGGCTGACGTGGAGTAATAATCAAGAAACTTCACTGGCACTACATGGCATCGCCTTACTTATGTCGACACATCTGGCTTTTCAATAATGGGTCATATCTTTGTGACAGCTGCAACCATCTATCAACAGAGAAGAAAACACAGTCTAAAAGATTCAAACAAGTTACTTGAAACATCCCTCAGAGATTTTGCTCCATATTGACATGATAGCAGTACGCAGTTGCTGCAGATTTGTCGGCTGCACATCCATAATGTGAATCTTCCTTTCCACCAAATCCCAAAAGATTTGAGATTTGGAGATTGAGATCTAGTGACTGGTGGCCATTTGAGTAAAGTGATTTCAAGAAACCATTCTGAGATGATTCATGCTTATCCTACTGGAACTAGCCATCAGAAGATGGGGACACTGTTGTCATAAAGGGGTGGGCACGGTCAGTAACAATACTCAGGTCGGCTGAATTGGTACTCAACTGGTACTAATGGGCCCAAAGTGTGCCAAAAGAATAATCCCATTACCATCCACATTGTTGATGTCAAATTCTGACTCTATTATCGAAAGTCACAGCAGAAATCCTTACTCTGGACCAAAACCAAGGGGATTTTGAGTCTCTGTATTTCCTTCAACATGTGTTGAGTTAATTAGAAATACCGAACTGATGTTTGTGAATGTATGTTGCCATTGTTTATCAATAAACAAACAAAGAAAATCAGTGCGCCAAACTTCTATGTACTCTCTCTCTCCACAGCCCTCCCTCGGCAGAGAATTCAACTGGCCTTTGACAAAACATATTACATCGAGCCTTCCTTTGAGTGCCGCTTCGATCACATTGAGATTAGAGACGGACCCTTTGGTTTCTCTCCTCTAATTGATCGCTTCTGTGGGCCAAAGAGCCCTGGTTTGGTGACCTCTACAGGACGCTTCATGTGGATCAAATTCACAAGCGATGAAGAGCTTGAAGGCTTGGGTTTCCGTGTCAAATACACTTTCATAGCAGGTAACTCTAAAAGTGGTTTACACCCAGATTAACACAACATGAATACAATATTTGTTTGGAAGTTTGGAAGGAAGTTTGGAAGGAAGGAAGGAAGGAAGGAAGGAAGGGAGGGAGGGAGGGAGGAAGGAAGGAAGAAAGGAAGGAAGGAAGGAAGGAATTCTGTCCAGATACAGAAGTATTGCGAATGTCTTCAAGGTCAAGTAACATGATAATGTTACCCATTAGACTATGGTACCTCAACCTTCATCACTCCTAAACTGGATTCCATTGGCCGTTTAAAGCGTCGAATCTCCAGCGTGTGCTATCTGGGTAATACGATATCTGTCTTATCATTCCAGACCCAGATTTTCATTTGCACGTTGGTGGATTGCTAAATCCAATTCCAGGTAAGCCCCTTAATAGTTGCTCCCCCCTCTTGAATTTCATCTGAAGTGCTTTGTGTTCTCTGTGGCAGGCTGCAGGCTATCTGCTTCTGACATCCCGCTCTCCTCCCTCTCTTCTGCTGCACTCCTGCTGCCTGTCTAACTCAGTCTCTTGAAGGACTTTCCATTTCTGAAATCTCTCTCTCTCTCTCTCTCTCTCTCTCTCTGTGCCTCCAACATTCAACCCATTCTTTCTCTTAATTTTCACAGTTGCAACTTTACTTTAACCTTTTTAAACACCTCTCTTGCTTCTAACCTTCTGCACAGATTGCCAGTTTGAGGTCAGTGGTTCAGATGGTGTCATTCGCTCTGGTCAGGTGGAAGAAGAGGATAAGATCAAAAATGGAGACGCGCTGGACTGCATATGGACCATTCGTGCTCCTCCTCACTCCAAGGTGACCCTCTCTCTTCTCCCGTGGCAAGATATATGATTACCCAGTGCTAAAGCAGGAATGCATCAGGCCCACAACCATTTTCTGCTGAGGAACCTTTCAAGGAGAGCTCAAATTAGCAATGCCGCTACAGCAAATATTAGGCCAATGATGCAGAAAGGGAGGTAGAGTCGAATCAGCAAGTATAGAAATAAAACTAAGGGAGAAAAAAGCATTAAAATGGTCCAGGGATTGCACACTCCCCAGTGCTAAGCAGAGGGAACACTTGGAAAGCTAAAAAAGGGGGGGGGGGGTGTCTACAAACATCCCAGAAGAGCTGCAAGAAAACATGCAAGGATTGGAGAAGCAATCATTCTGTGAATTGGGTTTGAGTATGTTTGCTTTAAAAAAAAATCATACTATGTTTTGTTTCTTAGGAAATGAAACCGCCCTGTAAAACAATGTTCTTAGTATCTAAAACATTTGTGGAAACCAACTAAACAATGATGAAATGTACTTTTTAATAAACTGTCCTTGAAGTGCTTTTATCTGTTTTTCCTAAAAGTTTAAAGTTTGAGTACTGTTCTATCGAAAAAGTAGAAAAGGTAGTCATTCTAAAATTGGTTTCCACATAAAGAGAATAGTTCAATTCTGCAGAGAATGAAACATTAGCAGTCTCCAGATCTAAAGAGATGCTGGACTGGCTGCTACTCTCTAGATGTTTCATTGTAAAAATGGTCCTGGAGCACCATGAGGGTGCGATGTCAAAGGGAGAGAAAATGTCCTGGGATGGCAATTTTATTACTTTCATCACTTTGTAAGAATGCATGATTTTAACCATTTTTTTTGGAATGTGGTTCCTGTGTAAGTTTCTAAACTTTCAGGGTTTAAGGCTTCAATTTGGTGCATCTCAAGGGTTAAAAGGCAAGTCAGTTTTGGAGCAAAACTTTTTTGTCAAGTTTCTTAATTTTGACTCATTCACGAATAAAAAGGTGCTCATGTGAATTTTTAGGTTAAATACTTTCATTTAGGGACTTTTTGGAGGATTAAAAATGTTTATCTTGGAGGAAATGCATGATTTTAAGAAAATGATTAACTTTTGAGGTTTTTGAATGGAAGATAAACAACCTGCAGGTAAGCAATTATGTTTGGCTTGATTTTGGTTACAGTGGAGCATTTAAGAGAGAAGTTATAAATCATTTTCTGTTCAGAACATAATTTTCCCTAAGTGATCCTGTCTCAGTTTGCTGTGCATATGCTGCAGCAATGTATTTCACTGAAGGTGCCGGTAACATATTTTGACAAAAATAGCATTGTATCTTGTCTGCTATGTAACATAGATTAAACAGAGGTGTCCTTAAGCCCTGAGGCCTATTTTCCGAAAATCCTATACTTTTACTTTTTAAGGCATTTCTCAGCTTTTACAAGGCCTAAACTGCAAATCTTGGTATCAAAATGAAGATGGGTTCTTGGGGGATGGTGTGAATGAGTTAATTTGACAGTCAAGAACACTGGGTAAGAGTAATTGATGTTGAAAAGGCCAAAAAATTAACTCCGCCTAAAAAAAAATCCACGTTTCCTCTAATATCTCCTTATTTTACTTGTAACGAAGCAAATAAACACAATCAATTGTAACCACTACATGTGAAGGACATCTGTAGCAAGTTTGGTGTTCATACTACAAGAAACTAATATTCTGTACAGTGTCATAGAACTAAAACAATTACAAAACATTGATCATTTACAGATTTTGACAGACAGGGAAAATCCTGGATCCAATGAAACAGGTCCTGGTCAAACCTGTGATGTACCAGAGCAAGCCATGGAGTGCCCCTGCAGAAACTGAAACTAATGATTATAAAAGTTAACTAAACATCACAAAATCACATTAATGTAACACAACCAATGTACACAATTAAATCAAGTAATTTTCAAAAGTAAAAAAAAAGGAAACAACACCATAATGCGGTAGAAATATCGGAAATGCCCCTGCAAAAAAACTGGAGTGCAGCAGATCAAATCACTCCACTCTACTCCATAATTCAGCAGTATTTTTATCCAATGTGTCGCAATCTTTCTATTTGTTGTTAATGCTTGGTTAATGTTTACAGATTTACCTCCGCTTCCTTGAGTACCAGATGGAGCACTCGAATGAGTGCAAGAAGAACTTTGTGGCTGTGTATGACGGCAGCAGTGCCATTGAGAATCTGAAAGCAAAGTTCTGCAGCACAGTGGCCAACGATGTAATGCTGGATACCGGCGTGGGCGTGGTGCGCATGTGGGCAGATGAGAGTAGCAGACTCAGCCGTTTCCGCATGCTCTTCACCTCATTTGTGGATCGTGAGTAGAGGCCTTCCTCTTGAAGCGCCAATAATATTAAAGTAAACTACAAAGCACACACTTTGACAAATGCAGGGAAGCAGTGATGTTTCATTGGTGAGACAAAAAAGTATGTGACCTTTTCTGATGTCAGCTAGCACAGAAAATTCAGAAAACATTAGAGCTAAGTAGAAACATCATTTATATTTCATTTCACAGTGTGCTCGGGGCAGAGCCTGCCTTTCCACAACTTGAAAACAACTGCAAGAATTAGCAGAGCAGAACAGGAAATCCTGTAGATATCTGTGGAACTACTAGAAGCAAATAAACAGATACGACATGCTCTTCTAAAAATGAAATTCCACCTTTCAATTCAATATAAATGAACCCTTAGAAGTCTCTGGATGCACAGGTGCGTGTGCCAATCACAGCGGCTGTTTTAAATAAAGTAGGAATGACGCAACTCAGCTATTGTTTCATTTTGATTTCATAGGTTTACAAAAGGTTATTAGTTTTTATATTTTATACATAAACAGCAACATGGTGGTGCAGTGGGTAGCACTGTGGCCTTCCAGTTAGAAGGTTGTCGGTTCAAGGCTCGCCGGTGGTCTTTCTAGGGTCTCAATTATAAAAAAGTGCATAGAATCGTGACTAAAACGAAACTTACGTTTAATTTAAACGTTAATTTGCGTGTGCAACAGGACAATACAACAAAATCGCATTTATAAAACTGTTCGTACGCACACCGGCAAACAATCTTTCTTTTATAAATCACACATGGGAAGCAAATGTGCGCAGTTCAGTGCGTATGGGTTTCCACCCTAAACACACCTCGTCCACACCATATATAGTAAATGCAGCTCTTGAATATTCATGTATAGTTAGATGAGCGTTCCCTGCCCATGTTTGGACGTTGTGAATTATGGAGTAGGTTGAAAAAAAGCTAATTCTTGTAGGAGAGGTGGAGACCCGAAAAGCAGTGGCCACTGAAATGCTGGACCTAGTTCAGCTCATAAATCCAAGAGAACCGCTCTCGGGAATCCAAATCGGCTTATTAGCCACACATCATCATTGTCCAGGAAATCATTTTGGTCACGAAATACGCGTTCTCTTTGTATTTATCTTGTCATCAAGACAAGAGTCACCTTTAGGAAGGAACTTTTATATTTCTTTGATGCTGTGAAATGTACGAAAAAGACGAAAAACGCTGTAAATCTTTTAAAAACTGCAGAACATGGACTCCTTGACCCGATAACATGAACTTTATTTATTTATTTTTTGCTCATTTAGGATTTGTTCTTTATTCTTTTTTGTATCTCACATGTGTACTAGTCTGTACATGCATTTGTTTGATAAAATAAAAATAAAATAAAAAAGTGTTGTGAACAGTGCCATTCTGTAACTTTTAGGCACAGTCTTTATATGTCTAGCAATCACAATTATTCTTAACACTTTGTTATTTTAACAATTAGTTTTGCCTTATCTCACCCAAATTTCTTTCATAGTATTTGTAGTTTCTCTTATCAAATTTACAGGCCTTATGCATTTTTTATTGTGATTTTCAAGATTGGATTGATATAAGGTGTAATAATAACGTGGGCAGAAAGATCAATTTTAACAATAATCTGTTTTCAAATTTCCACTAGATGTCACGAATACCTCAAATTTCCACAGTACGCAGAAAAACAAACTTTGGTGTCAAGTTGTGTTTTTATAAATCTGAAACCTGGCTCTCCCCATGCTTGCGTGGGTTTCCCCCACAATCCCAAAATCATGCAGCCGGTATTTGAATAATCTAAATTCCCCTTAGGTGTGAATGTGTGAGTGAATGTGTGTGTTGCCCTGTGATGGACTGGCGACCTGTCCAGGGTGTACCCCCGCCTCTCGCCCGATGTGCACTGGAGGCCAGCAGACCCCTGTGACCCCAAAGGCGGGATAGGAGATGTGTGGTTTTAAACAAACATAACAAGTTATGACACATTATTTGCAAGGTAATTCAAATGAATACGTCTTTCAGATTTGTTTTACAGACTCCAAACTAAGTTCCATCTAGTGGTGAAAAGAATGGATAACCTTTTGGAAGTACAAGACCTATGATATGGCTTGTGTTTCTCAAAGGTCTGTCACAAAAACAGCAGAGTGACACAGAAAGTGCTTGGAGCAGTGTATAAAATTTAGCAGTTTCGCCTTTTTATACTATTTTTACATGGTTTTGACCTTGTCTTTGTTGTTGGGGGATTTATGAACTTTTATTTTGTCTCAAAACTTTAGATTTTTATATAGAGCATAAGAACGGCTTGTTTCAGTGTATGCCAAAATACTTAGAGTTTTGTTTTTTTCCACAGTTTCAGGTTTTTGCAGAATTATTGCGAAATGGAATGAAAATATATTTAAAAAAAAAAAGGCTGGGACTGTAATCTATATCAAGCATTGTCGTAAAAAAAGAAAAGAAAAAAGATTTTAAATCTAATTTATTTGAGAAAAATTAAGTAGTAAAAAAACGTGAAAAAATGCATCAGACTTCTAAGGGTTAGTGATGTTGCAATGAAAATGCTATGGTATAACATGTTTTTGAAATGTCACAATGAAGATGTTCAGAATTTATTGCTTTATAAACCTTTGGAATGGCCTCAAACAACCGAGCGTTCGGTGAAAATTGCCCATTTAGAATGTGTGGTGTTAATTAAAGTCATCTCTGAAGAAAGCTGTGATATCAAAGAGCCAATTACTCTCCCAACCTTTGCAGCTGAAAATGAAATAACGTGGCTGTGGTGTGCAGTTCTCATACTAATACATCGGTTATGACGGAATTTTTTAAGGTTTCCAAGGCCGTTGAAAAAAAAATCTGTGCTCTGGGAGTCTTTCCTTTATGGCTTAGATGTCTGGTGGAAACAAGCTGCTTTCAAGACAGTCGTGTTGAAGGTTGTAGGTAACTAGTGAAGAGGTCTATATAACCAATTGATTTTCTGCCAAGTAAATATTTTATTCATGTCATAATTGGAAATGTTTGGATGGTACATACAAATCAGTGAAAATACTTGCAACAGTGTGAAGGGGTAATTTTGTTTATTCGTCATGTTCACTTGTAAATAATATAGAGATTCACTTTATTTTGGAAAACTATTTGCATGTCGGAAATCTTTGTGAACCACTAGAATTATCGACTACATAAGCTGTTTTAGATCATATACACTCACCGGACACTTTAATAGGTACACCTTTCCAAAAGCTTGTTAACGCAAATTTCTAATCAGCCAATCACATGGCAGCAATTCAATACAATTAGGTTTAAAACGAGTCAGCCATTCTGTGCCTTTAGAACTGCTTTAATCTATTGTGGCATAAATGGTACATGACTCTGTTGGTACAAAGTGTGCCAAGAAAATAATCCCTAGACCATTACATCACCACCACCAGCCTAAACCTTTGATGCAAGGCAGGATGGATCTGTGCTTTCATGTTGTTGATGCCAAATTTTGACCCTACCGTCCAAATATCACACCGAGACTCATCAGACCAGGCAACATTTTTCCAGTCTTCTATTGTCCAATTTTGGTGAGCCTGAGCCTGAGCCTGAGCCTGAGTCTCAGTTTCTTGTTTTTAGCAGACAGTAGTGGCACCCGGTGTGGCCTGCTGCTGTGGCCCATCCACCTCAAGGTTCAGCGTGTTGTATGTTCGATGATGCTCTTCTGCAGGCCTTGATTGTAACGAGTGGTTATTTGAGTTACTACTGTTTTATCAGCTCAAACCAGTCTGTCCATTTTCCTTTGACCTCTGGCATCTGTCCTCACAGAACGTCCGCTCACTCAATATTTTCTCCTTTTCAGACCGTTCTCGGTAAACCCCAGATATGGTTTACCAAATCCCAGGTGAACAGTTAGTTTCTGAAAATCCCAGACTTACCATTTCTTCCCCATTCTGATGCTTGTTTGAACTGTCAGATCCTCAATACTTTGAGTTTCTCCCGATTCTCCTGATTAGAAATTAGCATTAATGAACAGATGAATAGGTGTACCTAATAAAGTGGCCGGTGAGTGTAAATGCCATTGATTCTGAAGATTTAGCAATAAGTAGGTGCTTCATACAGCTTGATTGAAATAGTGTAGATCTCAGGTAGCCTTATCCACATTTCTCATTACAGGCCTCAGTAAATTAACTTTTAATGGTTAAAATAATAACAATGCTTTTAGAAAAAAAAATTAAACAGTGTATCTGTTCCTGTTTTCAGCTCCATGTTCCAGTAGCACTTTTTTCTGTCACAGCAACATGTGCATCAACAACTCACTGGTGTGCAATGGAGTCCAAAACTGTGTTTACCCCTGGGACGAGAACCACTGCAAGGGTCAGTTGCAACACTGCTTTTTATTTATTTATTCACATTTCAAATGTCTGGATTTCGACATATTTTCCATCTGCTAATTATTGTGATCTCTTTCAACCAGTACCATGCACAGGTTGCAGGGTGACACACCGCATACTTTCTTCTGTGGCCTGTTTGGAATCACCAGTCAATCTGAAATGATATTTTTAGATGTGGAGAGGAAATCAGACTAGGCAAAAAACTAAGCGAAATCTTCTCATGACACTCTTAGCTACTACATTACCGTACTGCCAACATTGCTCATCAAAATGTCAGGAGTCATCAATCAACTCTGGATACTATTGAAAAGAATTGAGTTGCCTTATGTTAAATCTCATTTATGATCAACTGATTGTTTAAAGGAACAAACAAATTAATAATGGAAATAAGATGTTCTCAAGTCCCACACATTTCACTGTTCTCACATGCCACACAACGCTTAAATCGATGATAACAGCAACCAAAATATTCTGCTATCAATTAACAGCAGATTGATCCAGTTTGGGAAGCATTGGTTTGATCTAGACCATCAACCAATCACATTAATGTAAAGACCCCAAAGGAATCAAACCTCAATCAAAAGCATTCTCGTCTCATTGGAAGATGTTCGCAATCCAGCCAGCAGAGGAGGGTGGTACTTTAGACCCAAATAGCCACAGTCGGGAAAACAGTCTCACTTCTCAAAGATCCTACTCAACTTCGAGCTTAACTCAACTTAAATTCTTTTTTTTTTTTTGCTTGTCTTGCACAGAACATGGTTTATTTGGTCCTTTAACATTTTTGTTCATGAATTGGCAAGAAAAAAATTATTAGGCAAAATAATTAGGGCAAATACGTTGTTAATGGTGTTACAACTCAATATTAACATCAACAGTCAACACAAATATACTGTTGGTAGAGCAGCTCATTCTTCTTGGAAAAAAGCCTTCAGCTCCTGTAAATTTTGGGGAAAATATTTGGCTTTTTGATTTGCATTTGTCCTTGATTTCCGGTTGTTTTTGATTTGCAGTAGACATTTTTTGCAATTGCGTTCAATGTACAAAGTTGATTTGTGTTGTGTCATGCACTAATGGGCCACCGTACATATGACAATAGTCGTTTATTATTAATACAAAACCAAAAAATGTCTTTATTTTTAGCATTTTTAACATTATAATGGCAGGATGCGTAATCTGCGTATAGGGAGCAATTCTATTTCCAGTCCACACAGCCCATTAGCACTACTAATGTGTCTGTCTGTGGCCTCTAATTTTCACAATATATGCATAAATGCTGTAAAAGTACTTTCTATTATGATTTTTTTTATATCATTTTTATGTTTCTTTGGATATCATTTATTGTTTTACATGCAACTGGGTTTCAGGAATATTGAAGTGGTTGGCTTATCGAGACCTAAAGCTCTGTCTCCTTCCAAATGAACCCAGATGTGGTTCAATTGTATGATGAATGTGACCTGGACCAAAACATATCTAATGAAGCTAAAAACAGGAAGTGATGTCAGTTAATGCAATGTAAAAAGTCACAATGTGTAAAAATAAAACCGTGATTACTCCCAGAGGAGCATTTTATAAACACCAAACACATATTCTGAAATACTTATGTTACAAAGAGCTTGGGTTAAACACCACTGAAAAATGTTTTCATATTTGTAAAATCTCTTTATATTTCCACCACAGAGAAAAAGTCCAAGGGCCTCTTTCACCAAATCACAAAGACGCATGGCACAGTCATCGGCATCTCTGCTGGTATTGTTCTAGTCCTGCTTATCATCTCTATCCTGGTGCAGATGAAGCAACCACGTAAAAAGGTTGTTGCCCGTCGGCCAGCGGTCTTCAACAAAAGCGGCTTCCAAGAGGTTTTTGATCCTCCCAACTATGAGCTGTTTTCCCTTCGAGACAAGGAGCTGTCATCAGAGCTGGCTGATCTGTCTGATGAGCTGGATGGTTACCATAAGCTGCGGCGCTCCTCCACCATGTCCCGCTGTATCCACGAACACCACTGTGGAGCTCAGGCTCCGGTTGGCGGCAGCATGAAGCAGAGTCGCAGCACGCTGAGCTCATTGGAGCTCTCGTACCACAATGACTTCTCCAAGCCTCCTCCCATGAAGACCTTCAACAGCAGCAGCAGCAGCAGTGGCTGTGGTACCTACAAGAAGAGTTGCTATGGCTACAAACAGACTCATGAGTGCGCTGAGCAGGTCATTGAGGACCGTGTCATGGAAGAAATGCCCTGTGAAATCTATGTCAGAGGCGGCAGCGTAGCTGGCGCTGCTGGGAGTATCGGGAGCGGCTGTGGGAGCATCACTATCCGTAACCACAGCAACACTCGTAGCAACACCACCACTGTGGTGGATCCAGGACAGCGCTCCATATCAATGGATTTCTGAGCTGAGCAAGGGAGAACTTGAGCCCTAGCTCGGCACCAGGGACATATATGATAAGCACTAACTGTACTGTGGGATCAGATTGTATAAGCTGCCTCCTATAATCGATGTACATTTCCAATGAAAGATAGAGCGTTTGTAGGTTTTGTGCTCTTGCCTGGCATTAACTCACATTGTGCATAAATGACTCTATGGACCACTTCAATTGTGTTTAAATGAAGGATATTTGGAGGAACTCAAGTTATTCAGTGGTCCAAAAATCTGCTGCTAAACCTTTAATACTCATTCTCGGGACTGATGTGAAAAAACCACACCACGGTTGTGAAAACACAGCGAAAGATGTGAAAGTAATGCTTATGTCTACGCATTATGTTGCTTTTATTTCGTTCACAAAATTGTTAATGTTGCTCGGACTTCCCCTAGAATACACACACACACACACGCACACACACACACACACACAATAATGAAGATTGGCTTGTATGGGATGTTCTGTCCAATGCAGCCCCCTAACAGGGATCTCAACATTTTTATATACATTGTAGTTTTAGAAAACGTGATTATATTTTGATCCTTGTTTTTGCCCCTAATTTTTGTCTTCAAAACGACTGGTTACAGTAGTGTGTTGAAAGAATACTTCACTGCTCTAATTGGTCAATTGGTCTGAATATTCATAGAGTCAGCAAAATTGATCTGATAAAGGATAGCCTGTCTACAACCTTTAAGAAATGCTCAGTAACCATTGCGAGACAGAAACAGACCCACAGACTAAACAAACAATTAACAGGATTTAAACATTCAACAGATTACATTTACACCGATGCTTTCATTCAAAGTGGCTTACATCACAAGGAATATACATATTTCGTCCGTTTTTGATTTCCCTGGGGTTCGAACCGCCCAATCTTTGCGTTGCTAACCCAGTTCTCTACTGACGGAGCCACTGGAAGCAGAAGAAGGATAGGATATCTAGCAGAAGGATACTAAACATCTGAAGAAAAGTGTACATTCTGGCAGTATGGACCAGTGAAAAAAGCTAGTCAAAAGCCCATAGACTTTTAATAAATTTGCACAAAAAGGTTAAATTGAGGTTAAAATGAACACATCCAAACAAGACCTAAATTTGCTCAGATTTTAGGTTATATTAAAACTTTCAGACATCTTCATTAGCCACATGTCTCATACACTAGTCCCAATTAGTATCACCTGGTAAACTATCCCGGATTTGAGCCGGAAACCCTTCATGAGAAACCTATGGGTGGTGTCATAGACATTCTGTTCACAGGATGCCCTGGGAGCCATCTCTAGAAACAGATTTCTTCTTTTTTTTTTAACGTTTTGTTCTTTGTTGATAAATGTGTGAGCAATTCCTGGATTTTACCGCTAGGTCCAATAAATCCATTGTTACATTGATTAAAACATATTCAGTTCTTACATTTCAGGTTTATTTTGGTTCTAATCACCCATAGATGTCCAAAACACGTATATGTTTCACAAGCTGTTCAGATAGAGGTTCTTTAAGGAACCCAACATATGCCCCTGATTATGACTGTGTTTATACCTTTATTAGGGCTCGAGCACTAAGTATTATTGTTTTTCTGCTTTCTGAGAATTTTAGAGTGTCTCAACATGCGAATAGTCACAGAATTTATGTCAGAACTGGTGAAAATGAATATCTAATTGGGGTTCAAAAAGTGAATGTTGAAAATGGCTCTATGGTGCCAACTAATGTGCTTTAGTTTATGATAACTGCTAACCGTTCCTGATAGACCCATGCTAACCGTGTCTTAGACAAATGAACTTTTGTAGTGTAGTGTACCAAAACCTAGATATAAATAATACAGATTGCATTTCCAAAATTGACTGCAGGAAGTCTGTTATTTTGCAGAAACTTAAAAAAATGGCCACTTTTCCTCATGTCACTTTTACGAACTCCTCCGAGAGATTGTGTCTGTTCATCTCCAAACTCCATCAGTCATATCTTAGGGCATAGGTTAAATTACAAAGCTTTTTTGACTTCGTTAAAC
Organism: Danionella cerebrum; assembly: GCA_007224835.1. Classification (NCBI taxonomy): domain Eukaryota; kingdom Metazoa; phylum Chordata; class Actinopteri; order Cypriniformes; family Danionidae; genus Danionella; species Danionella cerebrum. The sequence goes on along the minus strand of SRMA01027267.1, from coordinate 725,515 downwards.
AATTTCAAAGTTGAAATTTCACCATAAACAGGAAGTTGTTAATAACTCAGACAAACAATATCTGATCAGGTTCAAACTTGGCATGTCTGTTAAGAGTCCATGTCTGAACAAATCTTTAGGATCAACATAAAGTTTTGAGTTAATGCCACCAAGGGGCAACATGGAATATCCCATTTAATGCAGTTCAAGAACATGTTTGAAATTTGTATAAGGGACCAAGACTTACAAAAAAGTCAATTGGAGCTAGTTTTCAAAACCAGTTATTTTTATTTTTTTAATTTTCTATAAAAAATTATGTCCCCGCCTTGTAATTAAAAGAACTCCACCTAGATTTTTTTTTGTCTTTTTTTTTGTTCAATGGTTTGTGGTTGGTGAGCTGCTGAATTTCAATGTTTTTCCATTACGCAGAAAGTTGTCACAACTTGGTCATAAAGTTTCCAGTCACCATCAAATTTGCTGTAGATGCTAAGACTCAAAGCCTAAACACATCTCTATAGCAACCTATGTTATGGGTTATAGCGCCACATACTAGCCACATGGAATATCCCTTCGTCTGCTTTGTGTACCACTATTTCATGTTTGAAGAACTTCATTAAAACACTTATGTAAGGGACCAAGATCTACAAAAAAGTAGTGAGTGATTTTCCAACAAGAAGTCAATTATTTTGTAAAAAAAAAAAAAAAATCTGAAAATGGTACCTTTGCACCTCATACTTTAACAAAATGCTCCTAAAGATTGTAAAATTTGGCCACTTAAAGGCTAAAGTGCCTGAGGGGCTCGAGCTCTTTGATTGCTGCTTGCAGCTTTAATCATAGTTGAGTTCCGGAAAGCATAGATCTTGGAGTGTTCACACGTAGCTTGTTCATCAACACATAGTGTAAATCGAAGAAAGACACCCCTGACCATGAACAAATGGAGTAAATTTGAGTCTTGCTACAAAATGGTCCAAAAAAACCCCACCCAAACCAATGAAAACAGAGCATTCAAGTTTTTTGATGCTCTTTGTCATGAATTGTTCGTAGAAGTGTGATTGGATGGCAATGCATCGCATTAAGCAAACGTTTGTGAATTTGATGGAATCACATCCGCAGCTTTCACTAATTTACACTTTTGTAAGATCTGCACAAATTTCTTGAGGATTGCATTGCACAATAAACAACCAAATTTTTATGTCTTTAGTGTATTGTATCCCTAAAAAAATCATCCGGGCAACCAAAAGTTCCAAACACAGAACTACAAATAACCAACCAATCCTTTTGACCCTGAGCAGACTCATCTGAAAATGCAGCCCATCCTGCAGTTCAAGTTCATTATTGTTAGCATTCTTCCTGAGAAGTTCTGCCTATTTGACATTCAGATGTTGGTGAGGCGGCCGAACAAAGAGAAAAGGCAGTGCAACATTAGGGCATTGCATGCCCAGTCACTACCGATTAGCACAACTAACGTTTACAATGAAGACTCACGAATTGCTTTGCATGGGGTGTTGAAATAGCGCACTTCGAAACAAAAACTAAAAACTCTCCATTTTTTTAGGAATCCCTGTGTGCTTGTTCTGTCTCGCATATGGCCATCGAGAACCACAGCACATTTAACAAATGCTTGTAACATTCTGAGCCGTGTGCAAAGCTGTAAATGATGAATACACTCCTTTTGTATAGAAATGTCATTTTTGCTGTAAAAGAAATCAAATGAAGCAGGAATATATTTTCTGATCAGTATATGTTGTATAGCAAATTATATTGCGCTTCCACTATAGTCATAACATGAAGAATTGTAAAGCATTGATGTGAGAAATGTCTAATTACATTTTAATAAAAATTACTCCACCTAATGTATCTCTGCATGGTGTATGAAGGATGCATGCCAACATGTTTTGTTCAATCTATTTTATTTTGATCAAATAAACCTTTCATCTCAGTCGTTCCATGTTCTGGGAACCTGTGCTGCTTCAGTCGCAGGCTGCTGTGTCATGTTGAATTAGGCTGCACAAGACTCTAGGCCTGCTGTGTCTTGAGAAGGACGAGCGTGATGCAGCTCACACAACCTTCTCCAGGCCCTGGGGTCTCCCAGATCTGATCTTCACTCAAGACAAAACACAATATCAAAAAGCTTGTTCCCACTATAGATTTGTTAATGCAGGATCCTGGTTTCATATTACATGGTTGACAACAGTAACATGTAACAGCGGGTATCTTATTTCAGTCCCTATTGAACAGTGATCTTGATAGTAGCTATTGGTGTGGAAGTAAAAAGGGGTGAGGGAGGGCACTGGGGGAGTGGGCAGCTCCATCAACATGTTTATCAAAGCCAGCGGAGCCATAATTGGAGCTGTTCTCACCAAATCTGACAATTATGGATGAAATTGAATTCACTACCTGAACTAAGACTCCTCTGTGTTCTTCACAATAGAGCTCAGTAGGTTCCGGTTTCACTATGTCTACATTCTACACTCGCTGTCTCCAGAATCTCTCCAAAATTAACGTCACCTGTGTGTTTCGTGTGTGCAAAAAAAACAGCAAAAGCACCCTCCAGCAAGCTGGAAAAGGGATTTCAAGTATACACAGCCTCATATATACAGAATTCAATCCGAAATCACAGATTTTTTTAGCTCCTCCACTTTATTAGAGTGATTGTTTTTTCCATTTTAGCACTTCAGGTCTAATGATGAGGTTCGGGAATGCAATTATCCTTCGTTACATCGATCGGAACGTGTATAGCTCCCACACACTGAGCTGCGGTGCTTTAACTGTGTAGTTATCCCAGGCAAAAAGCAGCAGCACAGCACTAGTTGTAAAATGTTTACTGAAAACTTACTTAGTGTTACTGATGGGACCAAAACCGTCTTGGTGTATGTTCAAAAGCTACTGTTCTAAGGTTGCCATCGGAAGTTTTTCTCTAAACTTCAATACAGTAGACAACTATCTGGAACTCAGCGAGCAATACTTTGAGGCGGAAGAGCATAATGAGTCTATGTGGAAGTAGTCAATTGGTCGGAATGTCTTTACAGTAGACTATAGTTTTATAGAACAGAATTGAAATGAGTAAGTAAAGTTTATTTATAACACATTTGAAACAACAGAGCTACAACATTAACTATTAGAGTTTTCTGTACGCAACGGTGCATGTGCCAATCACAACAGAACCATTCCACCGAATCTGTGCCATTTTTTATTTGTATAAATAAGCATTAAAGTTGCTTCAAAAATACATTTTATTACTAAGCAAAGTCTACTACATACTATTCTTATTACACATTTAAAATAGATGGTTAGGTTAATTGAATAATCTGAATTCCCCTTAGGTGTGAGTGAATGTTGCCCTGTGATGGACTGGTGGGTGTACCAGGGTGTACCCCCGCCTCTCACCCAATGTGTGCTGGAGATAGACCCCCATGACCCCAAAAGGGAATAAGCGGGTTTGAAAATGAATGAATTTAAAATATTTATAAAATCCATATAAAACACTGATGCTAGAGTCTCTCCTTAAAATATTGATAAAATCCATATAAAACACTGAGTCTCTCCTTCACTTCTCCATAAAATATATTGATTAAGTTCTTTTAAAAAGAACTTAAAAAGTTATTTGGCATTTATATATTAATCCATATATATTGTTTGTTTCAAATACATTTATTTACACAAATATCTACACTTTATTAGATAAAAAAAAACACACATTTCAGTGTCCCCAGCTTTTTACTCATTCCTGTTATCCATACCCCTCCTCAAAAACTGGGAAGTCAGTTTTCCAGGATAAAGTTGTATCACTTGGAACTTTAGAAGACCATTGGAAGCGCAAAAGTAAATTCAATCAATTTATTTTTTACATATTTGATGATTTTGATGTCTTGGAGTCATTTAAAAAAAATACTATTCTGGTACTCAAATTATTTCAGAGATTCCATTAGTTTAGTGTAAAATGCACATATTTGGTAAATAACTGAAATTAATCATTTTGATTTCAAATATAATTTGTAGGTTTCAAAAAAGTTAAACTTTAGACTCAAAAAAATGATTAACTATTCAAAAGAATCCTGTGATTATTTCTTCATTTCGCATCCATGAGCACAAAATGGTTTGAGGCATGAGGTTTACGAAATCGTTTAGTGCCATCAAGTGTTAACTCATTTTTCACATCGTTGTCATTAAATTTTGGAAATGTTATAAAAGCTACTCATGAGGCAGTTAATAAGGATAACCAACATTTAACCTTATTATGTTGTTTTGTTCATTTAAACACACTTCCTTGCACATAAACTAAAGCACACGAGGGGTCTCATTTATAAAAGTTGCGTACATACAAAACTGGCCCAAAAAGTGCGTACTCCTTTTTTCAGATTTATAAAAACACAACTTGACGTCAAAGTTTGCTTATCCATATGAACTGTGAGGACGTAAACTTTTTGACGTAATGTGGAAATTTGAGGTATTAGTGACATCTAGTGGAAATTCGAGAACACAGATACAGTATTTGTAAAAAAAAAAAAAGATCTTTCTAGCATCACATCTTACATCAAACCAATATTGAAAATTATGCTGAAAATGCATAAGACACCAGAATGCCTTTAAATTTGATAAGCGAAACTACAAATACTAATACAAAAACATAAAAAAATACAATTAAAAACATTTGGGTGAGATAAGGTGATACTAACAGTTAAGTTGACAAAGTGTTAAGAATAATCGGGATTGCTAAACGTATAAAGACTGCATAAAGATTTTTATTTAATCAAACAAATGCATATACAGACTAAATGGCAAGTACACATGTGAGATATTGTACATGCAGAAACAAACTGGGCATACAAAAAAGAATAAAGAACAAAACCTAAAGGAGCAAAAAAAATGTAATAAATAAATTTAAAAAAGTTATTGTTATTGGGTACAAGAATAGTTCAAGTTCTGCAGTTTTTAAAAGATTTACTTTTTGTTTTTTGTTCGTACTTTTCAGAGCATCAAATAAATATAAAAGTTTCTTCTTAAAGGTGACTGTTGTCGTTACTGAATGACAAATATGGAGAGAATGTGTATTTCGTGACCAAACTGGGGGGGATTTTTGTGACCAGATGGGAGGCAATCGGCGTAGTGGTGGAGTTGGTTGTCCAACAACCGAAGGGTTGGCTGTTAGATCCCTGACATACCAGGACAAGCTAAAAAAATTCCCTCTATGTATGTGTGTGACTGGTGGGGTGTGGGTAGGAGGCCATAGATCAAAAATGGCAGCCATGTTCTGTCAAAATGCCCCAGGTCAACTGAGGAATGAATCCATGTGGAGGAAATGCATAATGCTATGAAAATGGTCAAGAGTATTTGAGTGTTATATAAATTGCAGCATTGTTTTATTATTATCATTAAATCCATATCCATCATGCGATACCATCAGGGAGGTGTGCGATTGGTGCCAAATTTATCCTGCAGCAGGACAATTATCCCAAACACACAGCCATTATGTTTAAGAATTTTCTTTAGGTAAAAAAGCAACAACATTTAGTACTGGAAAGGACGGCATTGGTAATCGTTTTAATAAGACATATCTATGGATATGGAATGCATACAGCCACAGAAGATCTGAGTTTAGTGCTCCAATCATTTATTGAACATAACTATGTGTTTGGTTTGCTTTTAGGTTTATCTAAAAGTAATATTTATTTAAAAAGTAATCAAATATTGCTTTTACCAAATGGTGTTTCCATTAAGGCCCAGTGACTGCTATATAGTTTGTCAACATAAAACAGCTTATATTCTATGTATTTGCATTGAAAAATGTAAACATTGGTATGATAGAATGCGGTTGTGTTTGTCTAGGAAAATACCATTGGATCGCAGTTTTGTGTTCAACTAGGTTGTAACTATTGACGTCCAAATTTGCCCGACTTTTCTTTGTTGTGCCCAGTAATCTTTGGAGAGGAGGCGCATGCGCAGGGGTTAAAGTTGACGCTTCCGGCCGGTATCTCTCTTCAGCTCTCCGCTTCCCGCAGACGGTCCTCTTCTCACCTCACAGCCATGTCCAACGTCGCCGATACCAAACTCTACGACCTTCTTGGGGTCTCCCCCTCAGCCTCCGAGAACGAACTCAAAAAGGTAATGCCAAGATATGTCAGTCTATGGTTTCGGTCATGTCCGCGCCGTTAGAGAGTGTGACTGTGCTGAATTTGTTTGTGAATCTGAAAGCGAGGAAAGGATTAGCACCGAGCTAATGCTCGGCGTCAGTTAGGCCTAACGTTAGTGTCTATAGTTACCGGATCGTAGACCTGTTGTGGGGATCACTGAAGCCATTTTATTCCATGTTTAGTAAACCATACGAAACTCTATTGTTTTGTTATCACTTAAGGTAGACTCGAAAATTGTACATCTTTGTGTGGCGGCTGAAAGCACAGTTAGCATAAACCGTGTGCCTCTAGGCCTTGCCCTGAGTTTATTTCCTTTCTTGTGTCGTTACCCCGGAAACGTCATATTTTATACAACATTTACTTTTTGACTACTTACGTACATGTTTTCGTGTATTGATTTGAAATTTTTATCATTATAAACGCTTTTCATAAGGATAGCGTCAAGTGTTTTGCGCGGTGTGTTCATGTTAAGTGGCAACACAAACAGCTTTGTCTCAATAATAAAAACGCTAGTTAAACACTGACGAGTGCCTTGAATGCTCTTTTGCTACGACTGCTAGTTGATCTGTTTAAGGCTTACAGTTTCCGCATGGGCTAGATAACGTTTCGAGACGGTCTTGTGTTCAAAACTGTAAAGACCCAGGGTTGCCAGGTCCATTAAATATTTCCAGCCCAATGACAACTTAAAACCCTGTCAAAATGTAAAATTTTCCAGTGTCCAATCAGATTAGTGTAGACAACTGGATACTGTTTTTACATCTCCCCCATTCTTACATTGCACAACGTACTTTTTACGCAATATTAAGAAATAAAGTACAAACAATAAAGAAGTAATTGTTAAACAATGTTCTGGCATTCGAGATACCTCGTCATGACATTTTTGTATTTTTAATATGTCCACAATGGCTTAATTGTGTGGGAAATATGATCATTTTTCTCAAGTCTCCTTTTTTAATCAAAATCACAATATCTTAAATTTGTAGCGCAGGCTTATTTCGGAAATGGGTTGAACTTTTCATCTGGAAAGCTTACTTGCCTATTGGTTACTGATTTGCATATTCATAACATGTATGCAAAGCTACTGTCTAAACGGTCGATGGGAGATTAGAGTGATTAATTTTGAGCGACTTCAATACTTGGATATCAACTTTTTATTAAAGGATGAAAAGTTGCTAGCTCTGTCTGACTCAAGTTTCTGGATATTAGAGATCGACCGATATTGGTTTTCTATGGCCAGTTTTTTTTTATTTTTTCTCGTCCCGCCTATCATTATCATACAAATGCACAACATTTTTTGAACATCCACATCATTTATTAAGCTATGCTAACGGTAGTGATGCCGCTTCAATGATATTTGTATTTGTCTTTCACTACGAGAAGCTTTTCAAAGTTTGCTAGTCACAAATAGTAAATATATGGCTTTCCTGTGGCTCAGTTGGTAGAGCATTGCGCTAACAATGCAAAGGTTGTGGGTTCAAATCCCAGGGAAAGCAAGAACTGACAGAAAAGATATGTTCATTCAAATGTAAGTCGCTTTGGATAAAACCGTCTGCCAAATGCATAAATGTAAATATGGCCATGAGACTTTGACAATCACAATTTAAGCCACACCTTTATCTCCCAGGACTATCTTTGAATGTTCTTTTGACTTGGGGCCCTTCACGTGTTACAGCAGCACGTTCCGCCTGAACAGTGACACAGGGCTGCCCTTGGATGTGCCGGACTTTAGATTGCGCCACTAAACACGTATATTGGCCGATATATTACAAAATGGCAAATATTGCAGCGTAAAAATATCGCTGATAAATCAGTCGACTTCTCCTGGATATCACGAGAGAAGGTGTTGCTTTGTGGATGGCGCATAAGTTCCAGGGGCGAGAAATTATGAGAAGGGTCTGGTTGTGCATCTAGCATGATCAGCACTATCTGACTATTGGATAGCACTAGGATAGCACTACTTTTACTCTCTCGTATGTTCTTTCGCGGTAGCACAAACATGTTAATAATAGAATAGGGGTACAAACAACTAATTCTAAATTGTGTAGTTTGGTTAAATATTCATGACCGGTATTGTTGCATCTTTAAATAAAGTTCGCTTTTGACACTTTGCATAAGTTAATGGTCTTCTTTAACACTTGTTCTCTATATGTATTAACCAGGTAAAGCTCAATCACCATAGTGGCCTATACCGGTCTATCCAATAGAGGACCAGTCGGAGTGTCCAATAGTAGGAGAGTGCCAGTTAGAGTGTGCCAGTGAAACTCTTGGAAATTATGCCTTTCATGTCTAGCCTTGACGTAACCGTTTGACTTTACAGGAAAAGAACTTACTTGCGCTATTTTCAACACATTTTTGTTTAGCTCTTGCAGGTGAAGGGTTTGTGGCGCAAGCGTTAATGGATATGTCCTGAGAAATGTATTCGTAATGGCTTTCACTACTGTGTTAGAGGAAAAAGAAATACATTACATTATTAAATATATAACTATATATTTAACACTGGTGAAAACCTGTTTCGCTGGCTGTTTGTGTGACTCGTAGAAATTAGTTCAGTGTAAGTTGATTCATGTGGAATGCTGAAAATAATCTTTTCAATCCATTCATATTTTTCAGGCCTATCGCAAGTTAGCAAAGGAGTATCATCCTGACAAAAACCCAAATGCAGGGGACAAGGTGAGTGGTTTATTATGCACCTGAGTAGCCGCATGTCTAATCACGCTTTGTGGAAAGTCATGGTTTCCATACAAACAAATTAAACTTGGAGGTGGAGTTAGGAGGGCGTAGTGAGTGAGTGGTGATTCTGAGTCATGGTTTCTGGATGTTTGAGCCTCGACTCCAATTACGAATTAGGCTGAATGACTAATTCCTTATATTTTATATTGTATATGTGCAGGCGGGTATTTGTTGTAGTTTTCAAGGACTATTAAAATGAGCAATCCACATGTTATTGGGACCACAGCTGCTATTACACCAATCGGAATAAGCTTTTAGTCGTGGTGTCTTAATGAAATGTCATCTTTTACTTTGCAGTTTAAAGAGATTAGCTTTGCATATGAAGTGCTGACCAACCCGGAGAAGAGGGATTTGTACGATCGCTATGGGGAGCAGGGTCTCCGAGATGGTGGCTGTGGAGGAGGAGGGATGGACGACATCTTTTCCCACATCTTTGGTGGCGGCCTCTTTGGTTTCATGGGCGGTCAGGGTCGAAGCAGGAACGGAGGGCGACGGAGAGGGGACGACATGGTCCACCCCCTTAAGTATGAGAAACCACAACACTTTTATTTTAATTAAGCCGTTTAATCCCTGATTTGTCTTCTTACTCATTTCGAATGCATGTAAACCCTCGTTATTGAGCAGAAATGTGGCAGTTGCTGATGTGGGAAATGTAATGTTGACATTTATTTGTTTGTTTTGTAGAGTGTCTCTTGAAGATCTGTACAATGCAAAAACAACCAAATTACAGCTGAGCAAGAATGTTCTGTGTAGCACTTGTAATGGGTGAGTGAGATTTTAACTTTTACGAGCGTTCATCATCTTTATAATGCATTACTCTTAAACGTGCTAGATTTTTCCTAAGCACCTGTTATGTTGCCAATGCAATCTTGTGTTGAGTTAATGGAAAACAAGAATGTCAAATTATATTTACCATGTGATTCATGTTAAATTAGTAAAGGAAGGCACTGCAAAGATATAAAGTGGTTAAAGAATTGAGGCCATTTTTGTTTCATGAATTTTTATTTTCCCTCCTCTAGTCAAGGTGGAAAGTCTGGTGCAGTTCAGAAGTGCACAGCCTGCAGGGGGCGTGGTATGCGGATTATGATCAGACAGCTTGGTCCTGGCATGGTTCAACAGATGCAGTCGGTGTGCACTGACTGTAATGGTGAAGGTAAATGGCTGGATTTTTCGGTTTCTGACATCCAGTGTTTTGAGAGCTGATTTCTCATGTACAAAGATTTACATGGAATTATTTGAAACCATTGTATATTGACAAAGGATCAATCAGCATGAAAATTAGCTCCCAATCCCAACTGTTCTCTCTTTTTAATGTATGATGATATCCTAATGATGCACTTGAATAAAATACTGAAGGTGGCAAAAGCAATTAGGCAAAGCATGTGCCAAACAGGCTGTTTTGGCTGTTTTGACCCTCATTAAATGAATTGATTAAAATGAACCCTGTTTGTTCATGGCTTGTTGGTTGATGTATGTATTCTGAAGTTCTGAGTCGCCCCTCAGAAGTTAGTGTTGTCCCTCCTGGGTTTATGCACCTGATTATAATAGGGTTTCTCATATTTGAATGTACTTCACTTATTGTACTTCTTAAAATGAATAAATATACAGTGTTTGCCGGTTTTAAATGGTTTCTCTGTGCTCCAGGTGAGGTCATCAGTGAGAAGGACCGCTGTAAGAAGTGTGAGGGGAAAAAAGTGGTGAAAGAGGTGAAGATTCTGGAAGTGCATGTGGATAAAGGTATGAAGCATGGACAGAAGATCACCTTCGGTGGCGAGGCTGACCAATCACCTGGAGTCGAACCTGGAGACATTGTCCTGGTCTTGCAGGAGAAGGAGCATGAGGTACTTCAGTACATATCCGCTCATCTGGCTGCTTCGTATGGAATGTAAATGCATGAGTAAACTGAGACAATATTACCTCAGTTCGGCCATCTTTAACTGTCTCTAGAAAATTGTTTTGCCGCTTTATTTGACGTTGGTGCCGAACTCTCTTCCTAGAAAGCCACAACATTGCGCAGGTTGATTTGCTAAAGCTAATGAGATGCATTCACTTTGAGAAATGCGGTTTGGTTGATCTCTTGGAACGAAACTTTGCAAGGGACTTGTATCGCACCCTTATGCTCCAATAAAATGAATTTCTCTCTAAAGTATATTAGCATGTTTGAAGTAAAAACTTGCATGCTTGCGTTTGAACTAGTCTGATGCTGTCATTTTTTTATATATTTTTTGCGCAAAGCATTAAATTAACATGCTACTTTCAGGGTTTCTGTGGGTTCTTAAAAAGTCTTGTGTGTAATTAAATTCGCTGGTTTTAAATGATTGTTCACAGGTCTTCATTTTTCAAAACACTTCAGATGTGTGCTTGAGACAGATTTACCAGCATGCACCGCGCAAGCCGGAACATTTGGTTGTTTAACAAAGATGGCTGACCTAGCAAACACATACAAATTTGTCAATTGCAAAGGTCTTAAATATACAAAAAAAAATCTTATTTGGTATTGTGAAACCTGCAGAAACCCTGTTTGGTCAACTCGAACTGTTTTTCCACGGCTGCTTCAGCCACTTCATGAAGCAGATTGCTCTGACAGTGTGTCACGAGCATGCTGCGCTCCACAAAGCTATTAAAGTTTGTGATTTTGTTGGTTTTTATTCATTTATTGTTTTTATTAATCTGTCTAAAGCTTGTGCTCTTCTCAACAGACTTTCAAAAGAGAAGGCAACGACTTGTCCATGACCCATAAGATCGGTCTGGTTGAAGCACTTTGTGGGTTCCATTTTACATTGAAGCATTTAGATGGCCGACAGATTGTGGTGAAATACCCAGCTGGTAAAATCATTGAGCCCGGTGAGTTCTTTGCTCTTGGGATATTGAGTGCATGGTTGGTCGCGCGGACACCTGACTTTGACGTCATCTTTCTGCAGGTTCAGTCAGAGTTGTTCGAGGAGAGGGTATGCCACAGTACAGAAACCCGTTCGAGAAGGGTGACCTCTTCATTAAATTTGAAGTGCAGTTCCCAGACAACAACTGGTTGAGCCCGGAGAAACTGAAGGTACCATTGCATATTAACAATTAGTGCTGGGCGATATGACGATATATATATCGTGGGGACGATAGACAACTGTCTATCGTCCTATTTCTCTTCTATCGTTTCTAACCTAATTTTATCAATTACTAAAGAAAACTTTTGATTAAATGGGCTATGACAAATGTATGATAATGTCTTGTGGCTATGCAATGCATACTCTACCCTTTATATAAGTGATAATCAAGAATAAAAATGAACTTTTTCTCAAAGAAACTCCGTATTGTGATTTTGCGACGTGACTCTTTACGTTGTTGCGACATGCTTGACGCTAGTTAACTCGTGAGTGCTTGAAGATGGAGACGCAAGAGGTTGAAGATGAATGCCCGGAGTCGCAACAAATTGAAACTGCTACGCAGGCAGCAGCCCAAGAAGTTCTTTTACCGAAACGTGGGGTACGTCAGTGATTTGGTTGCATTTTGGCTTCAAGAGCTCCGACACAGAGCAGAAGACAGTCATCTGCAAACTCTGCCAAAAAACTGTTTCCACGCCAAACGCTAACACAACAAACCTCTTTTACCACTTGAAGGTTCACGAAAAAGAATACTGGAGAATCGAAGAAATGCGACGTAAAGAAAGTTGTGAAACAGCCCGGGCAAGTGGCGAGAAAAAATATAGCCAGCCTAAAATTAAAGAGTCTTTCATAAAATGCACACCGTATGAAAAAACGTCCCAGCGCCATAAAGAAATCACATGTGCCATCTTGCATTACTGTTGTAAAGGCATGATCCCCGTGTATGCAGCTGAGAAGGGTAGCTTCCGAGACCTCGTCAAAGTGCTTGACCCGAGGTACGTTATGCCCAGTCGTAAGCACTTCAGTAATGTCGAGTGATATATATCGTTATCGTGATATAAAATAATCCATATCGTGATATATGATTTTTCCATATCGCCCAGCACTATTACCAATAATCATATGGTCTTTCAAACGGTTTGGGCTTGGCCCAAGAATTAAGAAGACAATTTGTCCTCACTATTAATCTTGATGTTAACATCAGCCTTTATATGACACGAGCCCAACGACTATATCTATGGATATATAGATGGTGCATGTTTTTTTTTTATTACCCCTACATAAAGGAGTTATAAAAATTTTAATTATGTTGTTCACATTGGTGTAGTGAAACGTTATGTCTATGGGAAATGTGATTCCTTTACTTAAATAGTCTATTTTTAATTAAAATAACGTTCAATCTCTTCATTTTCTAGCCCAGGAATGTTCTGGAAATTGACTGAGATTTTCATATGGAAAACTTTGTAACTACTCCCCCATTGCTCTCCTATTGGTTGCAGATTTGCATATTCATGAAGTGTATGCAAAGTTTCTTGTGAGTGATATTAGAATTATTAAATCACATGCGACTTTATCAAAGCAACAATATAATAGCGTTTGGAGGAGACGTTATACAACCGTTCCTCTATGAGCCAGAATCTGATCCTGAATCAGATATAAATGCAAGTCCCTTAAACCACATGTGTCAAACTCAAGGCCACCGGGCCAGATGTGGCCCGCCATGTAATCTAATGTGGCCCGCGAGAGCCTAAAATGTTTGAGTGTCTAAAAAAAACAAAACGAAAAAAACTACATTTCCCACAATGCCTAAGGTAGCTGCAACGGTGTTTCCGCATCCATACTCACGAGTGAAACTGCAGAGCTGCCAACTCACACATTAAACGAAAGACTCACGCTTTTGAGTGATCTCACGCTACACCTCAGATTTCTCACGCTAAATTAAATTGCATTATGTGAAATGGGTGGAGCTAATAGTTTATCTGTGATCTGATTCTTGAGCCTGATGATAAAAGATGATGATATGCATCGTCTTCAGTCTGTGAGGGTTTTTTTTCGCTAAACAAATGACAAAAATGCTATTTTTCTTTATTCGCTTGGACAGTTTGATCCTTCATTAATGGAGTTATGTGGGTTTTCATAAGCTGACAAAAATCAAAAGGATTTATATTAGAACAACAAGCATACAATTGTTTCTATGCAACTGAATTGTCACTTGAATAAGTTATAAATAATGAGCTATTTAACATTAACGAGTAGTTACATTTATTTCACATTACATTCAATTACATTGTTTTACATTTATAACTTTGTGGACAGCCATTATGCTAATGTGGCCCTCAGGGAAAATGAGTTTGACACCCCTGCCTTAAACCTTTCAATTTAATCATGTAACAAAAACTATTTTTTTTATACTAACACAACGCTGCTTAATTACTGAGACCCTGTATCTGCTGTGTGTGCGCGCGCTTAGGAGCTTGAGGATCTGCTGCCCACGCGAGCCGATGCACCAGCTGTCACCGGAGAGGTGGAGGAGGTAGACCTGCAGGAGTTTGACATGAGCCAGAGCTCCTCAGGTGGTCATCGCCGCGAGGCCTACAATGACAGCTCTGACGAGGAGGGAGGACATCATGGTCCCGGCGTTCAGTGTGCCCACCAGTAAACAGAAGTATCCGGCTGTGGCAATCACACACACGTTCTAGTTGCACAACCAGGTGTGTTTCAAATCTGATTCGGGGCTGCCTTACATGATGAGAATTTCCTACAGCCATTCCTGACTCCCCTGTAGTACACGCACAGATGATCCGCATCCCGCCAGAATCCTTCTTGCCCCCTTCTCTTCCTGCGGCCCCACTTCAGAGAGTTAATGCTACATGCTCCGCGCTCTGTGTATTTTTTTTTCTTTTTTTTTAATGTCGTTGGCTAAAGTATTCACAAGTTAAATAGACCCACTTAATGCAGTTTTGAGCCTGGGCTTTTGTTGGCGAGCTGAGGAGCAAGAGGAGGTCTGAGATCCTAAAACAGCAGGAACAATCCCACCATGGGACTTGATCATCAATCCAGTTTTAGGTTTGAATCTGTGCGCTGTTTTTACCACTTTATTTTATTTGTAGTTTTCTTTTCTTTGATATTTTAAGAAATGGAGCAAGAGACTATAACGTAAAAAAAGTGATTGTCATTAAGGCTTTGTATCAGCTGCTGTCAAAATTGAGTGTGTTTTGTTTTGGAATAGTTGAAGTAAATTAATTACCTATATTTGTCAGTGATTCAGGTGCATGTTGAACATTTTGATCCCTTCACTGAACCGTCTATGAGAGACATTACACAATGAACGAGTGGAGGAAATGGCACCTGCAGGCTTATATCTTCTGTGAAAAAATTGTTAAATAAAATGTCCTTCAATATATTGTCTGTGTCACTTTCTTGCAATTTTTGCTGTTTGTATTGTCCTCAATCCTTTTTTTTTATTCACTGTGGTAAATTTGTTTTAGTATCATGTAATATTACGTTAAACTGCATGACTTTAATAGTGTAATTATTAGTGATGAACTGAAAAGCCCTAAAGTGCTAGATCTTTTACCTTGAGCTAATGAAACAATAGCAAAGTCCTGCAGCACTTCGATTGACCACTAGAAGTTGAATTTCAGTTGACTGCTATGTTACACTTTTCCAATATATCGCAATGTATCCTTTGATAAAACTTTCTTGAAACTTGCGGGGGGGGTGTTGTACTGAAAATTATATTAAGGCTTTTTTTGGAGGGGAGGTGGGACAGCTTTTGTTTTAAACGGTTGAAAGTTTTGACCAATCAGATATCTTCGCTACGCCTACGTCCCGCTTCCAATCATTTACATACTTTTAAATACGCAAAATCTATCATCTAATATTTAATTAAAAAAATGTAAATGATTGTGACTGAATCATTAAAGATACGTTTATTTAAAATCGAATAGTATGACCTCACTCTAAATTTATTTTTCTGTTGGGAAACTCCACATTTGTTAACACATAACATCGAACTCTAAGCTTTTTGGAAGAAAAAAAATATGTATGCTACAAAATTTAATTTGTACTGAATATAAAAGAAATGTAGGCACGTGCGCAAACAGCTTAACCGAAAACTAACGGGTGACGTCACGTTACACATTTAAAACATTGGAAATTTCTTTTCATTCTAAACATTATTTTTATTTAAAAGCAGACGTTTTATTAACAAACCCCAAGATTGGGGTTTTAAAGAAATATTTAAAACAAACTTTTAAACTGTTGTAAACAGTAGAGGGCAACATGTACACATTTATTTACTACACACCGTTGATTAGAATGAAAAAAAAAGTCACGTCTATTTTTTTCCAACATTTTGTCAAAGTGTAAACAGTTCATGACATACACATAAATCCAGATTTAGTTTAGATAACTGCTTTTAGTTTTGTTTGTCAGAACAAAATGCTCCATGGACAATAAAAATTGCAAATCCAATGTTTTTCTTCAAATTTTAATATTCAATGGAAGTCAATGTACAAGCATAACACTTATGTACCCCCCCCCCCCCCCATTTCAGGGAGAAACTTTTCAAATGGAAAGCATTCAAGCACGGGAAAAGGCACCTCAAATGAAGAGATGTTACACAGGATTAGAAAACGTTCATCATGAACATGGTGTTGCAGATTATAATATTGAGAAACTCCAGAGCCCCGACCACTTTCCCACACAGGATAAATAGGCATTTATTCGACATTTGCTCCAATAAAATCCATTAACTCGTAATTATGCATAGTTTATGTCAGCGAAATGTTAAATAACAGTTTTGTTCCTGAAAATCCTATTTTGCTATCACCTATTGTCTGCTCACTGGCAGTATTCAAGAATTCCTGTAGCCTTGACATGTCAGGAATGCTTATATTTGTAAAATTTAAATGCAGCCAATTATTTAGTCAGGTTGAATTTCCGGTTGTGATTAATTTATGAATCATTTCCGGTCATTTAGCCTAATTAAAGGTCACCCATTCACCAGCAAACATATAGCATGGGATTGTGGCAACGATATATGAAACAAGACAAAATCTATTTAACTGTAAACACACACACAAGCGCGCACACAAAAAAGACCATTTTATTAATCCCAAAATTTGGCACTTCTTGCACAGTAAAGGTGCCGTATTACACAAAAATTGACTTTTCTGACAGTCCCAGCATCCTTTAGTGTTCCCTCATCACAAACATGCCTCAAGTTTTGAATGTTTTATGCAAAACGGCTCGATGATCCTAGCACCATTGTGAGTCTGACCTTGCCGTGTCATCATCCTCATTTTCTACATTAAAATATTTATTAAAGGACTTTTAATTCATTTATGAAACGCCAGAAACCTGCATATTTTTACAATGTGTTTAAATTATGTAAAAGATGAGTGCTGAGAAATACATTTATTTAAATGGTTATTAATGATGGTGGAAAGGAAATGAAGGCATGGCCAGAATTAACTGAAAATGCGCATGGGCTACACATTTGAGTTAATTGATTGAGTTTGATTTGGTTTGGTTAAGGGGAGTTGTGGCTAACTGGTTGGCTCTAAAGTAGTTATAAAAGAGTTATTTGAGCCTCCCAAGTGTTTAGTAGAACTTTACTTGTTGTTTTGCAGCTCTCAGTGTATTTTTGAGAGTGTAGTCGAAAAGTCAGCAATTTCTCAGAAATTGTGAAAATTGTGGTTTGAAGAAAAAAAAATGCCTCAAAATTGATTTATAATGCCACTTGATGTATTCCAGCTTATTTGCACTCTCTGCTTGTTCTCCGTGAACAAAACTCAGCACATATAGGTCACGTGTCCAAAATTGATTGGGCGTCGGCTATTTCACAAAAACCTCTAAAACTGGCCACTTTTGCATAATCTAAAGGGATGTGGGATGTTCAAGTGCGAAGCGTTATTGACGTTTTTGAACTATCTCCGCACTACAACCGCCAAAAATCGATTTTTACATAAACAGGAAGTTGTTGTAACTCAGTGTCTGACAGGTCCCAAATGTACCAACTATGTTAAACACTCTCTGATATAGCACCACCGGGTGGCCAAAGGAGGAACAACACTTATCTATGATGTGATTCTTTTTCTTTTACCAATATTAGGATAATAAAAATATTATTGATAACTCATAACTTTGAGTTATGGTTTCCATAATTAAATTTTCCTGTACTGTTTCCCGCTTGAATATCTCATCTAAATAATTATTGGTCGCAGTGAATATTACGACAAACTGGCCACAGAGCCATTCGATCGTTGCTTGCCGCTACCTTTTCTTTATGTTTTGTCTAGCCTAATGTTTGTTGGGTCTGCACGTGTGTAAACATGTTTAGCGAGGGCCAAAAATACATGTTTTTTACGATTAACAAAGTGCAGTGCTAGTATAGACGGCTCAAATATTTTTTATGAATGTTTTTAAAATGACAGAACACGGCACCTTTAAATAAAGTTCAAACTGGCCTGCCAATTTTTATGACAATGCTTGCCAATTCTGAGAAACCGTGATGAACAAGAATCACTGGCTTCTTTCTACAAATGGTGCCAGATGAGCGAGCACTGGGCTTGGGTTTATGGCCGTGTATGAGTGGTTCTCGCCAGGTTTCAGCACTGATGTAACAGCTAAAGCTGGCTCAGGAAGCACACAAATCAACACTTTATAAGCTAAAACCATGTGATGATTCTCCATAATTGAACTAATATTCACTATTACAAAAAAATAATAAAATAAAACGCATGACATTCTACCAATTTATGATCACATTTCATATCCAGTTAATCCCCTTCCCCATCACAGGCCCCTGCTCTCATGTTCAGGTCTCAGCTCAGTGGCTGTAGATCTTCCACAGGAGCTCCGCTTGTAAACTTCTCAAATAAAACACATTGCATGGCAATGAAAGACTAGGACAAAGCAAACGTCCCTTAAAAACAACACGAGAGATGCACCTTCAGCATCACCACAGCCGAACACAGTAATCTTTGATTGGCTCAGAGCCCAACCAATCTGTAAACTATGCAGTAATCTCTAAAGAAAAAGAGCCATTGTGATGCCAGCCTTCCCAGTTCAGGTCCTATGCATCATAAATAAAGCTTGTAATCTCTGCAGCTGAAAGCCTTTCTAAAAAGATATGTAAATAAGGCTGAAATAATAAAATCTGGTTTCCTCATGGAGGTGAGCAGGTGATGTGTTTAGCAGCGCGGGAGATGAATACACCTCTGTCCATCTCTAGTTCAGAGCTGAGAATTCCTTCAAGAATCCCAGATGGAAGTCCCGCACTTTTCCCAGCAGCATCTTCAGCTTCTCAGTGGGCGGCAAAATGGTCATTCTGAAACAACAGACACACTCTCTTTAAAGCAGCCTGGAAAAAACCCGTTGTGTGTTGGGTTTCTAGTGAAGGGTTGGGAGGCTTCAATTGTTGCAATCCATGGACGTGTATCGCTACTGGAAGTAGGCGGAGCAAAGATGCAAAGATGTCTGATTGGCTAAAAATTTAAACGCATTATATTTTTAGTTTATAAAGCGCACTTAAATTTAATTTCCCTAAAAAGTGACAATGCGCCTAATGTATTAATTAGGGCTTGTGCAATGAAAATGCGTAGTAGTTGCTATAGTATTGTTTTGCGGTTTTCTATGCGCGGTTGAAAAAGTCACTGAAATTCGCACACTCACACACGCGAAAACTGGTGAAAAGCTACGTCTGATTGGGATTCGAAAAGTGAGTGTTGAAAAATGGCTCAACAACTTATGGTGCGCTAAATGTTTGAAGTACGCAAATGAAATTCGGCGTACACATGTAGTTTGCCAAGACTTAAATAATATAGTTAATAGCGTGAATATAAACATAGATTGCATTTCCAAACAGGAAGTCGCTTATTTTGCAAAAACCTCCACAATTGGCCACATTTGATGAATTTTGATGAATTCCTCCGAGTCATTCTCCAACAAATCTTATCTTGATGCATATGGGATGATGAATTTTTTTTTTACATTAAACAATATGCGTACAGCGGCCAATGAAAGTCGAAATTTCACGATCAACAATTATTAACTCTGATCAGATTCATGTCGGAACACAACTATATAGCAACCTCATCTTTTATAGCGCCACCTAGTGGAAACATGGAATATTATTCTGTTTTATATTGTTATTTCAGACCATTTTTAATGTGCATGCTTGAATTTTGGAACACTCTTTGTAGGGACCCAGACCCATCAAAAAAAGTTTCTAAAACAGACAGGATGTTAGCTATTTTTTATCTTCTTGTAACATTTTGGAAAGTCCTAGACCTTGTACTTTATGAACTCCTAGAGATTCAATTTATTCACTGCCAAACTCCATCAGTCCTATCTAAAGGCGTATCCGATGTTAAATTGTGAAGCGTTTTTGACTTTGTTCAACCATTGTGCACGAACCCATCAAATGTAACATTTAATCATAAACAGGAAGATGTTATAACTCAGCCATCCAATGGCTGATCAGTCCCAAATTTACCAACTATGCTAACAGTCCATGTCTGAACACATCTACAATATAAACTCTCATATCGCCACCAAGGGGTCACAGGAAATAATTGACAAAAATATTGGCAAAAACATTCAGACATACTTTACTTAGACTTACAAAATGGCACCTGTTAGGAGTTCTGGGAGCGGATTTCAAACTTAAAAGTTCATCATTCACACATTAGAATTCAGGAATGGAGCAGTTCTGAGTATGGAAGTCGATCTTTGCCAAATAAAGAAGACCAGTTTCCCAGAAAACAAAGTGAGATGGCCACAGTTATCAGTGGTTATTTTACAGAAAAGAGCAAGTACATACAATACTCCTCCAGATTCTTGGTAATATTGGTCTTTGATGAGCTTTTGTAGTACCAAACGTTTATTTGCTCAACACCACAATGTTTACCTGAAGTGATAAGTTCCATCTTTCTGGCCGAAGCCACTGCCAGGAACCACACAGATGCCGGTCTCCTCCAGCAGCCTCAGGCAGTAAAGCATGTCCGGCTGCATTCCAAGAGTCTGCCAGAGTAGAAGACACATACCCACAGTGAGCCGGAGCAGTCATCTACAGCAGACTAGCATTCCACTCGCTATGATTCAATCTGTGCGTTTGTGTAATGCTTCAATGGATTAGATTCACAGGTTCGAGCAGCTGAATTGTACAGAACTGCTCAAATCTGGACCGGAAGCAGGTCACACGAACACATCACACAAGATCTTGATGACTATATTTTAAATTTATTGAAACGAGAACAGCCATAGTGACAATAGCTAAAGCTTCAGATCAGAGTCATTTGAACAAATGGCTCATTTGGACACTCCATTTGATTCAGTCAGGTGTTTTGCAAACTTCCACCAATCATGACAAATGGACACACAGGTAATTAAAAAAAAAAAAAAACAAAAAAAAAAACAAGATGCTGTTTTACTTTTTAAGTGTTCTTTCTGTTTTACTAGGGAATGTACCTTTAGACCCTTTTGGCCTGCCATAGCATTCCGCCACATTTTTGTTACTTTTTTTTTTACTCAAAAACTGAGAACAGCTTTTATGTTTCATAACAAATATCAAAAGTGTTGAGACAGTCAAAATGCATAAATCTCCCATAAAAGCAAATACAAGGTGAAAACAAAAACCAGTTCCAAGCACTTTTTCTTCCATTGTGCTATGCCCGAACTTTGAAAAATACAAGCCATATCACAGGTATTGTACTTACAAGGATAACCCTTCTTTTCACCACTAGACGGCACTGATTTGGAGTCAGTAAAACTCTTGTAATGGTTGTTTTGGACCAAATATTTCAACGCTAATAACCTTTTTGAAACCTACACATTATATTTCAAAATTAAATGATTGGTGCGTCACATCATTGTGACTAGAAATCTATTGTTAGTTATGCATAAATGTGATGTAAAATGTTTAAAGTTGTTTATTTTTTTTAGGTGCATAATTGATCAATTTTTAGTAATGTTAACATTTTTTTAGTACTTATTTAAAAGATTGTGGAAGTAAATCACACTTGATGTTACTTTTTTTAAATCAGTTTTAAGGCGAATTCACATTTCTGTCAATAAATGCAAACGAACACTTAAGGGTCTGTTTCAGCATAAATAAGTTCTTACCTTAGCCTCTTCCACAGCTTTAGGAGGGATGAAGATGCGCGGGAAGGCATACATAGCTCCCTGAACAGGGTTACACTTGATGCCTGGAACCGAATTCAGAATCTCCTCGGTTAGCCTAGCTTTTTCTGCTAAAGCCCCCAGTACAGACGACTTCTCCTAAACAGAGTTGAAATAAAAATAGACATTCCCAGGACTGTTCACATGGCATTAATACTTATATTGCTACCGTCAGTGTCTGCATTTAATGTCTGCCCACCTGCTGAAACTGCTGGAATGAGAGCTCATCTGCTTGTGGAGGGTTCACGATGACGTCCATCGCAGCCTGCCCTGACAAGGGTGGACACAGTCGAACGGATAAAAGCTTCAACATCTGACCTTTGACCTCAGGATCCATGTTGATCACCTCCATGTAACCGCCTCTGAAGCCACACCTGGAGATGAACATGAGCACATCACACCTGTTCACCGAGGCCATTGCCTCCTCAATCAGCAAAACAAATACTTCACATCCAGTTAAACTGGATCCAGTCAAGCAGTATTGCTTCAGGTCTTGTCACTGGGTTGACCTAAAAATTTGCTGGTTCAGTTTGTCCCCAGTAAACAGAGAGTGTGGTATATGTTTCTGAGCTACATCTGTTTTAAAAATACAAATTAGAAAGCCACACGAGATCTAAATCCATCCTAGGAAACTGCAGTTATGTCATGTGAAAGTGTGTGAAAGGTCAGTGAAAGCTGATCTCGAGGAGGCACATGCTGACCCCAGGAAGAAGGACACTCACTCTCCGGTGTAGCCTTTGGAGGTGGAATGAAAGGAGGCCAGCTCCACACTGTTGAAGTACTCTGGACCCATCTCGTAAAGCACTTTCTTGAAAGAGTGGAACTGACAGTCAGGAGAATACACATTGTCCTGATACACCTGCCAGCAGACACAAAAGAACAAGCAAACGTCAAGAGTCTATTTAGTGCAAAACTTCACTTACACTTTTACGTGTTCAGCGTTTACGGTTCTTCTTGAAGTAGAACATGGTTATTTGGGACATTGACAAATAAGACCTTTTAAAGACTACTTTAAGAGCCAACATAGTTTAAAATGTAAGAGTAATTTGACAAAGAACCATATTTTTCTGTTGTATTTTTATTATAAGGCAATTATTACATTTATCCTCACATTTTAATGAGGAACTAAACTCGGTAACAGATTTTCGCACACACGTCAGAACTGGTGAAAATGTACATCTGACTGCCGCTTAAAAAGTAGGTGTTACAAATTGACTCTACAGCGCCACCTAACACGTTTCAGCTTATGAACAGTTTGTCGTGAGCCAAGTAAACTCACCACACGCGTGTACGGTACCAAGGCTTAAAAAATATGCAATGCATTTTCAAGATCGACAGGAAGTCGGTTATTTTGCCACTTCTGCTTGTAGACTTCTCCTCCTAGAGATTTTATCTGTTCACTTCCAAACCCCATGAGATGTTTAATTGTAGAGGCTTTTTGAGTTTGTTGTACGCACAGCAGCCATCGAAAGTTGTAATTTCGCCATAAAGTACTTTCGGAAGTTGTTGCCATAGTTGGTCAATTTGAACATTATCGTTTATAAGTTCAGTCTGCAGCCCATTGTGACCAAACGTGCCCTGTATCCGATTTGTTCATGACAACCTGAACATCTCAATTCCGATTTTTTCAAATGCGAACGGTGTCTTTTTGTCAAACTTTTTCCTCAAACTTGCTTTCTCACAGTAAATTGTTGCATCAGAACAGCATTTCTAAGAAGTTGGATTGGAGTCAGATTCAATCCCTTTAATAAATTTGAGTAAAGCTGAAGATTTTGGAACTCGTTGGAATAAAAAGTTTGGAATGGGTGGTATTTCGGTTCCTGGAACTTTATAAACTTGTACAAATAAGTATGAACACAAAAAAATATATATAAATTGAGTAAGACCTGCAGTGGTACATACCCTTTGTTTACAGTCCTTGTCTCGTTTAGAGTGGCACAAGTTGACCACAGGAATACATTTAAAATTGATACTGAACTTTTTTTAACCAATTGACATGTGTCAGAACACTGGCCAAAACAATAACAGAAAAATATTCTGACTCATTCACAGCGCCACCTGGGGTTCATGACGCTTTATAAGAATGTTTTCACAATTTCATTTGCATGTATTGTTCAGTACATTTTGACAATTCTTGCTTCAATGCACATCCTAAATAAGCATCAGTTGTAATGTATAGAATTATTTTTGTGTCAATGAAATATGCGCAATTTCAGCTAAAATTAACAAAACTAAACTGCTAAAGAAAATAATAATAATAATCAACCTGAAAACAAAAATAATCAACATTAATTGTAAAAAAACACTACAATTTTAGTTTCATATTTCATTTTGATTACGTTTTTTGTTTTCCTTTAGCAATCCTGAAATTAATGTTTGTCTACATGCGTTGCCTTTTCAACTGGATCACTGGTGAAAAAAACGGAAAGACTTGTAAATCCAGTTTAGTGAGCTGCCAATCAAAATCGCACTAGCCAATGAGTGCAAACCACTGTTATTCCCATCGGCATGTGAGATTTGTGCCAGAATTTCATTAAACTACTGTTTGAATAGTTATTTTTAATCAGAGTGTGCTCTTTTACAGTATTTTGGGAGAAGTAGAAGCGTGGCCATTAATACCACCATTAATAAAACATATCCCTAAGTAACTTCCCAACATGCATCAAATTTCAAACAGTTCTAAATTTGGAACATGTTGGGCAGTTACGTAGGGATATGTTTTATTAAATCAAATCAGTGATGCTGATAAGGAAATAGATATCCTCCACCATCAACCTGAACACCTAATCGGAAGGATGAAAGGTTGCAATCACCTCATCAGACATAACGAAGAGATTCTCCTCAAAAGCGAAGTGAAGAACTTCTTCGATGCACTTTTTACTCTGCACCTGACCTGCACAGAGAGTGAGGGGTGAAACTGAGTGATTAGCAGTAGCTTTAAACGTAGCTTTGTCCCAATTAGCAATATAGCAGTCTACGAACACCCATTCCAGCTCCAATTGGGTAAAAACCTAGGAAAACAGCCTCCGCACACCAATTACAATTTTTGATCTGAAGTTTTGTGCAACAACGTGTTTCAATCAAACCATTAGCGTCAATGGGAGCCACTCCACATTTTCACTATTCCAATATTGCCCAATATTCTGCATTTTTGTCAAAAGCTCCCTGTGATCAGCCTCCAACAGAATGAACCGCTCGACATCCAGGATTTTTTCTATGTGTGATTCCTCTTAGTTATCGTCTTCTCTGTAGCTCAAAATGCCTTTGTTGTAACGCAAACGCCAAATCTCGGTACGAATCAGTGTGTAGACCTTAACTATGGACTCCTGTGCCAACTCAACCAACCTAGAAACCAGAGAAACCCCAAGCACACTCTGCTATTATAGGTTTTCTCAAGTAACCCAGGAAACTGCTGATGGTGTGCACCTCCATACGCAATGGCACCTTGCAACTGTGATCTGCACACTGGGACATGAACATCTTCGCTTAGATGACTTGGAAATATGCCTTTGAATTATGGGTTGGTAATTTTAGGAACCAGATATCCCAACTGGAAAAGGTACAGGATGTTAAAGAGCAAGCTCTTCTTTCCAAGGCACATGGTGCTGGATCAACAGGCACAAGAGCAGCATCATTTCAAACGCACAAGAATAACTTCCTACCGGTGGGATTGCCAGGGTTAATGATGCAGATGACTCGTGGTTGGCAGTGCTGTTTGGCAGCCTGATGGGCTCTGTGAAGCTCATTGATGTCTAGGGCCCAGCAGTTCTCCTCATCCAAGTAGTAGTTCACCTGCACGGCTTCCATCTCTGAGATGGCAGCTGAATACAGTGGGTACTGAGGGATGGGAATCATTACACCTGTGCGAGATGAGTCTTTCCCAGACACCAGCAGCCGCAGAATAGTCTGAAAAACACAGGTGGAGTTTGTAAGACTCGCAACCTAGCAAACTATTCTTGGACTTGAGGATTCATACCATAATGCCATCACTGGCTCCAGTGGTGAGGTAAATGTCTTCCCAGTTTGAAGGAACTCCTTCGTCTCTTTGCTCAATGTAGGCTGCAATGTCTTTACGGATGTTCTCCACACCAGCACTGGCACTATAGGACCCTGTGCCAGAAAATAGGCATGGTAGGTGTTCACAAACACTGTGCTGAAAGGAGCTGCGCATTGATTTACATTTATGTATTTAGCAGACGCTTTTATCCAAAGCGACTTACAATAAACAACCAGCTCATTACAAGGTCAGATCAAATCATAAGACATGTACATAGAAGACGTTTGAGCTGGTACAGAAAGTAAGTTCAGTGCTTCGGAGGGTTTTTTCATTAGTTAGTTAAGTTAATAAACGCTCTCAAAAGTGTTTTTAGTTACTTTTTAAAGTTTGAAAGAGACTCAGATACTATTGAGCACATTTTATTCAGAATCATGTTTACCAACACATTTTTAATAGAAGAATTGCCCATACCAATACTGTGTCCCCCACAGCCCTGGAGGATACGCCGGGCTCTCCATTTTGCATCTTCCGGGAAACTCGGACTGTCCATAAGCTCCGGGAAAGTGCAGAGAGCCACCACCTACACAAATAAACACAGACAAAAATATACAAAAATCTACAAAAAAAGGACAACCAAACCAACAAGTGGCAGACGATTTGCACATTTAAAAAAATGCATATTCAGCATTGAGTTTGCAAAAACAAACATTTGGTGATCAAAGAGGAAACAGCAGCATATTGCTATCCGATATCGATTGCTTCTGATTAAAAAAAGTAATAATTAAATGTACATTTCCAAGGCCTTTCAAGCAACAGCCACCAAACTTTGCAAAGACATCGAAACTGGTATGACTGATTCAACTGAGAACCTCAAAAACTTAAAACGTACCCCACTTGTGGAGGTTATTGGTCCGTCCATTGTGTATAATGTCCATTAATAATGTCCATTTTTACCTACCTTGTCTTGCACTTCTCTGATGCTTTGTTTACAATAACTTCATTTGTAGGTCACATTAGATAAAAGTACCTTCGTAAAGGGGTTATATTTTGCAAAGTCAACTTTTCTGACATTCCTAGCATGTTTTAGTGTCAGTCTCTCATCATAAACATGCCTCAAGCTTTGCTCAGAATCTTTCGTGCACGTTTGTGTAATCCTGTATTCCTTTTTGTGAGCTGAAAACGACTCAATGTTCCTTGCACCGCCAAAAGTTCCTACCGCGACCCACTGACCAATCAGATTAATCGCTACAACAGCTCATCTCTATGCAGATCGGGTGCGGTGCCTGACCCGGTAGCGAGAGCAGAAGAAAGTGTGTTTTCTGTCTATTATAATGTAACAGGCCAAGCAATTTGGGCATTGACGATGTCCAATGTGAAACAACAAGATGGACGATGACATCATCCCCAATTACCAACACAGATTTTAGCATTGCGGCCTAATAAATGATGGCGCAGCAATATTAGCGGTAATACCAACCAACAGAGCTTTGCACAAAACACCTGAAATTGAATGATAATGTCACCTAAATACCATTAAAAAGAATGGACACATTAACGATTTCAAACCCCTATGATACTTACATGAAATAGATCCAAACTGTTCAATAACTTTATCTCACACAAACAGCAACATGTTAGCAAACACATGCACTGAACTGCGTGAAGCGTGTTGTTTTATCTACACGTTTATAGTGGATTCATTCACTTGTGAGACACAGAACTCTTCAAAGCACTTTGGAGTTTATTTATGTCCCTTTCCAGCCACAGAGAACTCTTCTCATTTTAACAACTTTATGCAACTATATTTGACATGCGACCATTACGCACTATATTATCCACTATTCCCAAACTACAAGTCCCAAAAGGGGCATGGTAAAAGCATGACTGGGAGGAAGAGGGGTAAACGATGTGATTTGCAAAAATGCATAATACTGCCCCTTTAAATTACACATCTGATTCCGCTGTTCGCGTATATTCATGCAAGACGAGCTTAATACCTGTCGGAGGAAGGTGATGGGCTGCTGTCCCATGGCATGTGCATCACCGATGTTGGCTTTGATGACCTCAGAGAAGGGTTTTCTTCCTCCCTGTAAAAGATTAGAAAGGTGTTGATTCATAGGGTCAACATTACCTGTAAAAATACAAGTCACGGCCCGCTGGTATCCCTTTAGCTAACAGACATGACAATCTGCATTAATTACCAGATGGAAAATATGTAGGTCTTCTATTTATCACACATTCTACACTAGTGATTTTACAGGATCTATCATTTGGGGTTCATGGGAATCTCCCAGAACATTCAGTGCACGTCACAGGAAATCAAATGCCGAATGAAAGGCAACAGACAGTGAAAGTCACAGTGTAAGAGGAGGTGGTCATCAGGAGAAAAATTGTTTCAGCCCTAGTCAAAGGTCCAGACTGCACCTGCTCATGGGCTATAAATATTGCTCTTCCTAGAGCTTCAACTGGCACAACAGGGCATGCAAACGTAATTAGAGTCATTATTGTAAAGAGTTAGGAAACACAACTGCCGGAGGGTCAGCACTGCCAGAATCAGAGGCCTTTGTTGCATCACTTTGATGGTGCAGGAAAAAAAGGACTGAGTGCTCTGCTCCTTTCAAATGTTCCCTTGAGGACACGGACAAGAATAGATGAAAGCTAATGACACGTCACAAATGGCATATAGGACTTGTTTTGTGCATCATCACAACCCCCAAACATGGTGTGAAGAGAAGGATGTACCTTCAAGAAGATTATGGTTTTCGTAATACAGAAAGAAAAAAAAAGTATAATAAAAATCTACTGGGCTATATTATTAGGCGTCGGAGGTTAATGGTTTCATTTGCTTTCTCGAGCTCTTCCGGTTTTGTTGTGTCCCACAAATTTTCTATCAGAGCTCAAGTCTGGGTTTCGTGCAGGCCACTCACTTTGCTCCTTTGGAGGTCTTTCTTCAGCGGAAGTGAGGTGTGCTATGGGTTATCATCATGCTGAAATACAAAATGTCCACCCAAACCAAGTTTTGCAGACTTTCTGAAGAAGTCTATCCGCTTTCTTGCCTTCTTCAACCTTGATTCGTTTCCAAGTACAAAGGTGAAAATGGTAACAGTGAATGTGAATTCTCTTTAGGGGAAAAAAGCTCTGTTTTTGTCCAAGTGTATTCTTCAGAAGAGGCGTTTATTCGTCGAATTGCATTCCTGTGCTGGGTTTCTCTTTTGCCATGGTGATGACACTAACCTTCTGTTTGATTCTGTTGAAACCAACAAAAAAATCTGCTACACCTGACAGAAAACTGTAAGGGGTGCAAAGAAAAGCCACAAATAACTTAATAGCCCTGAAATCAAGGGCTATCTGAGAACAATATGGCGCGGCTGTTTCATGAAGCACTATAGGAGACACTATGGTCGAGTTGTCAGAAGAAAGCCATTACTATGAAAATGCCACAATGTAGACCGCTTACACCAGGCCAAAGAGCTCATAGACTTCTGAAATAAAGTTATTTGGAGTGATGAGACTAAAATTGCACTTTTTGGCCACAACCATAAACACTACATTTGGAGAGGAGTCACCAAGACCTATGATGAATGCAACACCATCTCCACTGTTAAACAACAGAGATTGGTCACTGATGTTTTAGGGTTGTGTGAGCTCCAAAGGCACAGGAAACTTGGTCAAAATTAACGGGATTATGATTGCAGCATGTTATCAAATGATCTTCTTCTTCTTTTCCTTTCAGCTTGTTCCCAGTTTAGGGGTCGCCACAGCGAATCATCCGTTTCCACCTAACTCTGTCCTCAGTTTCCTCTACTCTCACACCCACTAACTTCATGTCCTCTTTCAGCACATCCATATATCTCGTCTTTGGCCTTCCTCTTGACCTCTTGCCTGGCAGCTCCATCTCAAGCAATCTTCTACCAATATAACCACTATCCCTCCTCTGCACATGTCCAAACCATCTCAACCTGGCCTCTCTGACTTTGTCTCCAAAACAACCAACCTGAGCTGTCCCTCTGATGTGCTCGTTCCTAATCTTGTCCATCCTCGTCACTCCTAAACTGAACCTCAACATCCTCATCTCTGCTACTTCCATCTCTGCCTTTTATCATCAAAGGATACTGGAGGAAATTGCGCGCCCTTACCAGCCCAGTAGTCAAACCAAAACAAAGTGACAGTTCTGGAGCGGCCATCTCAGTCTCCAGAACTCAAATATGCAATTCTTGCAAGACAGTCCAAGAATTTACAAGGTTTGGAGGCTTTTTTGTCACTGCTTTCGCAACAGAGCAGATAAAGAACATCATTGACAACAACCTCAAGAGACTTCAGGCTGTTGTTGATAAATGGGGGGATGTATATATAGAGCAGGGGTGTATAAACTTTTGATCCGGGTCATTTGGAAAGTTTGTGTTGTAATTATGATTAAAAAGAGTAAACACTGCTATTCAACAATAAACGCCTCCAGCCAACCAAGGGTGGAGATTTTGTGGTCATTCATGTTTTCTGAAAAATAGCCTAAAAAAATCATTTCTTATATGAAAAAAACTGTTAAAGTAAAATTAGACCAATTATAGAGATTGTCATAAAGGCAGCACAATATGGCATTATGTAAATTTATGTAACGCCTGCATCCCTGAATCACTTGCTTTAAATAAATAAGTTTCGTAAATGTGAAAATTCAGCTTTTGAAGACTCTTGAGGAAGTCTAACACGTACCTCCTCCAAGCATCTCTCGATCTCTCCAGCTTTGATCACGATGGGTCCTCTCACGGCGTACTCCACAGCCTTAACCTGCGGGTTCAGTGTGTCCATGGTCAAGGTCTTCTCCCGGGGCTTGCGGTGTAGCCTCCCCGCGGGCACGGTCGCCTCGGCAGTGCTGAAGCGCATCTGGCCCGACCGCTCCAGTGTCGGCGCACCCTGAGATTTGTGCCTCACGCCGGTCAGAGAAGGCAATGATACAGGTAAACACTGATCCAGAGCGACGGCGATGAAAGACCGAGAAGCCAGCGGCTGCAAGCGATACATGTCGACTCCGTGTCCGTTTGAAGAACCTACAAAAGCTTCCTGAAGTCAAAGATGCGCGTGAACAGATATGCTACGAAAAAAAACTCTTTTACTTAAAGAAGATAACGAATTTATGGTAAAACAAATAAACTACTTCTCCAGTTCAATGTTTGGTAGCATTATTAAAAGTTAAACAGCGTTCCACTCAAGAGATGAGCAGTTCGCTTACTATCCTCCACCCGCCACTCTTTATGGTCTCTCATTCAGAGCCATCGCGATTACGTTTTTTGTGCCTGGCGTATCTACAGTTTCACTAACCGATTTTAGAAAATAAAACTACATTACCCAGTAAATTAGCCGGCGGGTGTCTGTGATGGGAGATGACTGGACCGACTGTAACAGCCATAGACATTATACGTAGATACCCCATAACGGCCATATCATGTACGTCGTCAGGTCGCCAAATTAGGAAGGGGTTGGACAGGTTATTATTATTATTTTTTTACTTCTCTTATTCTTGTTGTTTGTTTGTTGTAATTAAACAAATGCATATAAGGCATCTATACAGACTAAATAGCAATCATACATGTGAGATATTACACATGCAGACACGAGAAACAATAAAGAAAAGTTTGACAGTAAAATAAAAAATAAAAATTATTATGTTTCAGGGTCTAGCAGTCCAATAATAGTTCAAGTTCAGCGTTTTTCTCTTTTTCTTTAGGATTTGGACAGATCACTCAATTAATTTTTAACGTGACGGTGGGACTGAAAAATAAAACTCAGAAAGACATTAGTAAGATGATGAATGTGATATTTGTTAATTTTCTAATCAATGAAACTGTTCTAAATAAGCCATGCTATTCTTTTAAAATAAATATATACATTTTATTTTATTCATCATTTTTTTTAATATTACTATCGACAGTATCGTTATCGCAACAAGATATTCAGTATATGTATGCATGTGCCTTAACTTCGTGTTAATTTACATATTAAGATTATATTTCAAGAGTCAATTATGCACTTTTCTGTACGTTCAGCAGCCTTTTAGCACTAATATAATAATAAATCAAATGTTAAATTAACGTTCATAAAAAAATATGACATTTCTTAACATCTTGAAATTTGTTGAAGATTGATCAAGTTGTGGCGATTTTTAATCGCTGGTGGATCTCAGCCTCCGTTTACCAGTACTGTAAGCAGACGTTGCGCACTCAGTTGTAAGATGGCGGCCGCTCCAACGCTTCGGTCCCATGGACAGCAGCGCTTCACAGGGTAGTTACGTTAAATGTCTATGGTCACAGCTATTTCATCAGAAAGCGTGTGAGAGGAAACACAATAGATACGCTAACGACTCACACAAAACAACAAATCATGTTGGAAACTCATACCTGTCACTTTGTGTTTAATAAAAACATACAATATTTTAATATCCTTTCATAAAAGTAAG
Source organism: Danionella cerebrum (assembly GCA_007224835.1). Classification (NCBI taxonomy): domain Eukaryota; kingdom Metazoa; phylum Chordata; class Actinopteri; order Cypriniformes; family Danionidae; genus Danionella; species Danionella cerebrum. The sequence continues at coordinate 693,166 of SRMA01027267.1, read as the reverse complement.
AATGGTTCTAATGACATTTCCAAGAAACTAAAGTTATCATTCATATTAGAATGGCTATTTCTGTTTAAAATTTCCTTGACATTTTCCTTAACTAGCATAAAATAGCGCCATCTGCTGGTAGCATCCTAACAATTATACATTTTTTTTAACTTAATTGAATTCACCATTAATTTATTGCTAATAAAAATAACAATGTATTGTTTAGCGAAATGAATTGATCTCTTGATAAACCAGAAATGAAAAAATATTTAAAATCTTTATATAAAAAAAGCAAGATTTTTGTTTAGTCCCCTTTGTTTATTGACATCCTCTGGGAAAATACCATGCACACCCATTATGCAAGGAGCCTGTGTCTTCTTGTGTGAGGTTAAAGGCTGAACAAAGGCATGTTTAGCATCTGAAGGGGGCATGCTATTCCCACATGCACCCACAGCCATGAGGTTTAGTCCCATATTTTAAGGTTTCCCTTTAACACGGAATATAGCATTTATATGACCTGAATAATATAGTTCTTCAGATCTGTGTATAGCTGTTTGATTTGGGCCTTTCTGTGTTTAAATAGCTTTAAGTTATATAATCTTAGAGAAATGCTTTGTTTATGTCAATCATATAGTAACAACAGCATCCTAGTTACCAAACTGCTTACCCTAGCAACCAAAATGTCCGAAATCTGTCTCAGCTTTGGTAAACGATAGAGACATGTGGGTTGGTTTATATAACTTATATTAACAAAGGAAACATATTATCTTTGACTCCCCATTTCAACCACGCTGTTAACCACAGCAACCACTTTGGCATATATCTGTCTCTATCTAAAACATAGATGGTTAGAATTCCACACTTATCTTGTTTGTATCACACATATTTCGTACAAGTATATCAATTGACACGAATTAAACAGCCCTCTTTAACAATTAACAATAATAGTGCACTCGAAATGCTGAAAGAAACGCACAATGGAAATGGTCTCGTTAAAAATGACTATCTTTATGTCCTTTCTGGTGCATTTGCAATTTTTTTTGAAGATAATATCAGTATGTTTCTATTATTGCCACGTTTATGAGCATCACAATGAAACATTTACATCTATTATAATATTAAAAGGTAATGTTGGTGTCTCAAAAAACAGCGGAATATTTTTTAACCAAACTGTATTCTATCACACAATCAAAAACCTCACAATACATAAAATGCATACTAAACAGTTCTCTTATCACCCAACCATACTTATGTAATATATAATATATGTAAATATATTATAGCCATAGCCACACAATATAATAGTAAAAGAAAAATACCAGGGTTTAATCCATAGATAAGTTATATCAGTCAAAAAAGACATGCACGTTGCATATAAACAAATGTAATATTAAAATAATTTAAAGAGATGCCACAAACGAACAGTTTCTATTTCGTCTTTCTAAGTATAAATATAACACTTTAATAAGTGTTAATCTACCTGAGAAAATGCACATTTTCATTAGCATAATGTATATAATTCACCTACATCAACACTTTATTGTTCTTCATCCCGTGACAGTAATGCTCTACTACGCATGCGCAGCGAGAGCAACGTCGGTTACAGTAGATATCTGAACATTTAAAAATTTTATTAATGTCGCGTTCTTTCTAAAAGCTGTTTTCGTTTGTTTGTAGACTAACAGTGGAAAAAGCAGAAAATAAATGTAATCGTTGAATTGCTAGCCGTTGGTCACGTGACCTCCAGTGACGAACGAATCAGCGCAGTGCGCATGCGCAGTGAGTTTCGAGCGATTGATCGGTTTGGTTTGTCTGAGCCGAGCTGCTGAACACTGGAGCCCCGATCAGCGGCGCTTCACTTCTCGCCGTGCAGCTGCAAGTTTCACCGTGCGATCTCTGAGCTCCAGGATATTATCGTTTTCTCGCCATGTCAGCAATTAAAGTGAAAAAAGTGAAGATGGCCACCAAATCTTGCCCAGAATGCGACCAACAGGTGAGGTGTTTTGAAAAAAATATTTCAAATTAAATTGTTTTCCAGCTTAAGTTGTATCCGCCTGATTGTTACTTTTGTATTTTCGTCCATCTTTCGTGTTTTTGGGATTAATGGATCAATATGAGTGTGAAACAATAATGCTAGGTTATTTTAAATATTGTTTCGCGTTAATCACAATAATTTTATTGATATTACGTTACGTATTACGTAACAATCCACAAATGTAATGTATATTTATGTTTAAAGGTGAAATCTTGTAATTTTGTTAAATTATTTAAAGTTTTCATGAATAAAACAGCATTTTTACTGCTTTCGAGCAGTTAAACCATGGTGTCTAGTGTTATACTGTTTTTAAATGTCATTTCTAGCATCGATTAACATAGGTGTTTGCCCTTTTTGCAGTGTAAACAAACAATAATCTATGTTTATTTTGTCCTTGAACAAATAGACGTCAACGTCATCATTGCATTGGTCTGAATTTGGTCATTGTTTTGCCACAGAAAAAGCTCGATTCATCATTTCCTGTTTATGCCAAACACATATTTTCCTTTAAATGCCTGTGGCACATGAAACGAGTGCAAATTACACCCCCACCCCCTGCAAATCCTAATATGGGGTTAATTTTTTTCACAGTTTTGTGAGTTATTGAAGCAGGCTTTGTACACGAATCTCCGTGTAAACACAAGAACACTGAGCTCTTTTTCTCCTCTTCTCTTCAGATTCCTGTAGCCTGTAAATCCTGTCCTTGTGGCTACGTGTTCATCAGCAGAAAGCTCCTCAATGCCAAATTAAATGAGCGGTCTGGAGTCATGGGTAAATAGTTGGTTCCTTTTTCTAATGCACTGTTCCACTGATGCTTTCTCCTGCTGATGATGTGCCCTTAAATGAGTTTCAAGCAGCCTTCAGCACAATGTGATGTGAATATTGATCTGCAATCACTGCTGCGTGAGGAATGTTCAAACCGTTTCAGTGTAATGTGTCATTAGATGTTGAAAGGCAAAAAACTTCTCTTCTGCTGAGATGAATCATCACATATTCATGGGTTCAGCCTAAAGTAAAGTTGTAACGTTATTCTCTCTTTCGTAACTTTCATTCAGCCATGGTTTACTTCTGATTTTGCGTCCGAAAGAAAGAAAGAGATGCAACTTATTTTCATTCAATGCCTGGGCCTTTCATCCGATATCAGGGCGATATCATTTTGTTTGTTTGTTTCTGGTCCGTACCTTGAATTTTACAAATGTTTGTATATTATTTTTATTCCAAATTCATTAAAGCAGTGATTGAAAATAAATGCCATGCATGTTTCCTGACTCCAGGCTGGGGAAAGTTTAGGCCCCACCCATTAACCCGAGAGCCCCGCCCATATGTCGTCTCATTGGTGGTACTCCCCAACTCTAATACTAAGCCTAAAACGGTTTAGTCTGGTAGTGACGCCAATATTAAATATACATTTAGCTGGTTCCGTAGACTCCGCCTACTTACTAGTCTACTTGGTAGTGGGCAGGATGTGTTAAAGGTCCACAACACTCGGAAGTCAGTGCAGAATTCTCTCAGACCTTCTTTTTTAAAAGTGTGGTGGTCAGCCATGAATTAATGAGATTCCATGGGGACGGCTTTGGGTAAAAGCAGGTGTGTACTTATCAAGCTCATTTCCTCTTACATGTAACTCACCAAGAGAGTTTGTAGAAATGGACGACTTGCTGAAATGCTTTTGGCTCTAATTGTAGTCTTTTGTGAACATTGTTAACAGTGGGAGCACAACAGCGACAGAAATTGTAGTTTGGATTGTAGTAAAGCATTGTATCACCTACAATTTCAGTTTGTATGATGAAATGATAATGGCCGGCAAACTTATCAAACCCACAGCCGCCTTGGAATTGAATCAGTACTTACGTATTTTCAGATTTACCAAAAGTTTGGTACTGGTTTTATTTAAATCTCTACAAAAATTAGATAATAGAAACGCTGCCTTTCTACAAAAACAAATGTGCATGGAAAAACCTTTTCCAAAGAGTTATACACTCAGATCCCAGCTGCTGAGCCCAGTCTGAATCAAAATAATGTTTTTATGCATATTAAATTAACGCATTCACTGATTGGATAGTTTCTCATGCATATTAATAGACGGGGTGATGTATTTGTATAGTTCGGACCTTGTTGCCTAAGTTTTAAAACAGGAAGTGACCTAAAATGAACTTGTGATTATTATTTAAAATAAAGTAAATGGTTCAGGTTACGGTCTATAGCAAACAGAGAGCACTGTATAAATGTTAATATCTAAATAATAGTGTTTCAGGGTGCTGTGGCTCTTTAAGAGTCTTGTAATGAGAGGCGCAGTGGTGGTGGTGGTGGTGGTTTGCTTGCTTGACTGAGTAGTGCTAAGAGAAAGGTGGGGGAAGGGCAAACTAATTCCTGTTTGAAAAGCTTGTTCCTGCTCTCTCTCTCTCTCTCTCTCTCCACCTCCTCCCGCCATTGTCTTGATATCGAGAAAGTAGACAGAATCTTAAGTAATTGAATTATATTCCTGAAACACCATCCCAACAAGTTTTTTTTGACACACAGTGTAGTTGTAAGGAGCTTTGTTTGTATTGCAGCAGGAGGAGTTTCTGCAGTAAAGGGGCTCTATATGTAGAATTTGGAAAAGGTGCGCTAAAAGGGATGAGCGTGTTAAGACGACCATGTGATGTTTCTGTTTGTTAGCCATACTTGCGACGTTTAGCCAGATTGGTAATTCAAAGCCCACTGTGCGCAAGCCGTCAGTGCAGACGACCGGTCTCTAGCACGTTAAAGGTTTATGCCTTTTATTGTTCAAGCAGCAGCTGCATTCTTTATTCTTTTTTTGGCTGATTATAACCGTGAGTTGTGACTGGAGTGAAACGCTCTGTGTTGGTATGTTGAAAAGAATGTATGAGTTTCAATTTGGGCAGCTGTAATTATTTAAGGTTGAAAAGACAGATGTTATTTTATTGTAAATAAATGTTATTTATGCAGAGTGCTGCTTTTGAGTCCTTTTATTTAAAAAAACAATGGTTGATTGAAAGATAAAGCAGATCTTGGGTTAGAATTAGCTTAATATTAAATGTTATAAATGTAGATCAGATGTAGATTTTCTAAAGCATGTGTTTTGCTGTGTTCAATGCTGTGAATCAAATTTAAAAAATGATCACAATTAATCAGAAACGTTGTACTTTTGGTTCCCACAATTTCTAATTTAAATTGTCAAGGTTACGTCCATTTTTATCGTTTAACAGATAAAACCCATTTGAACAGGTTTAGGGTAAATAAGATAATACTAGGTTTTAAAGAGACCGCTTAAATAGACTGTTTTTCCTCACAAATAAATATTATTTTAAAAATGCTTATGTTATGCTCAAAATACAAGATGAAAATGAAAGATGAAAAGATTTTAAACAAATGATTTAAATAGACTGTTTCCCAAGTAAACATTGGATTTTGTCTGTAGTAAATGTTAATTTTAAAATGGATGTTCGTAATTAGGGGTGTAACGGTACGCTAAAATCGTATTCGGTTCGGTTCAGTGTCTTGGAGAGTTCGGTTCGGTTCATTCGGTTCGGTACAAAACAATAAGAACTTACATAATCTTTATTTTGAAAAGCTGCCAATACACAATAGAATTCTTGCATAAAATAAATAAAAGTGACACATTTGGGTGATATTTTAAATAAATTGCACTCTTTATAAAGAAAAACACATTTTTAAATAAAAAATGAAATACTGCAACTAGTTAGGACCTGAAAACTTTTAACACTAGCAACAGCTTCAGCTTATATATCAACAAAACTAACTATTCAAGTTTTAAGTTTTTGGCTAAAAGATTAACCTATCCACATTTTCTGAAGAGAGCACAGATCTGGTTGCAGTGACAATATCTCTGAAAATGTTAGATGTGTTGCCTGCCTGATCTCCGTGGAACAATGTCGGCATACAACTTTAAATTTATCCACTCGTCTATCCCCGTTATGTATTTTAACAGAGAAGCCAAAGTGTTCCCAAACAGGAGACCGTAGTGAGGTGGGAGGGTCTTCAAGCGCTGGCTTCTCTTTCACTGTTGCCATTACTCGTGCAGCTCTACTGTGCGTCACTCAATAGCGTCCGTGCGGAAACTCGCCTAGGAACAATGTTCCGCTGCGCTTAATATCGCGCTAATAATACATTTATATAATTTAATAAAAAAACTATACTGAAATGGTACGCAAGTGTACCGAACCGAACAGTCCGTACCGAAACGGTTCAATACATCCCCATGAACCGTTACACCCCTAATTATAATACATTACATTATTCGTTCATTTTCCAACCCGCTTGTTCCCGTTTTGGGGTCCAGCGCACAGTGAGAAAGAGGCGGGGCTACACAGGTCACCAGTCCATCGCAGGGCAACATTCACTCACACATTCACCTAAGGGGAATTTAGATTCTTCAATTAACCTTACCGCATGTTTTTGGGATTGTGGTGGAAATCGACGCAAGCACAGGGAGAACATGCAAACTCCTTCCAGGAAGGTCTCCGGTGAGCCTCGGCAACCTTCTGACTGCCACCGTGTCGCCTATATTATATTGTTTAAATTAAAATAAAAGATAAAAAAAATACATAAAAACTGCTCAAGTTCTGTGTGAAAGAGTCCTCCTTTATGTGCTACAGGAAATGCAAATAAATACATGAAAAAATGAGAAATTAAAAACAAATGTGTCTGTTTGCGTGCATTTTAAATGAAAATAAAGTACTATTTTGCAATATTTACATGTAAATATAGGAATCTAGATTATTAATGGACTGTTGGCTCACATCAATAAGCATTTTCTAGATACTGTTATATTCTGAGGTGGATGCCTTTGTCTTCAGGAGAATTGAGAAGGAGTTGTCTGGGTTGATGAGCTGAAGAACAGAGCTGGTTTTGTGAGTTTGTGAGGTTATTGACAGCGACTGCCTGGATTCTTGAGTTAATGTGCAGTCACACAGCAGCCCTGAGAAGGGAGGGAGTGGAAAAAGATCTTATCGCTCTGTTTTGCATTAAATGCCTGGCTTGGAAAAACTAGATTATCTAAATAAAAGATCTGTTAATGACTGAGCTTACAATTTCACATTTAAGTTTAGTTTGGGAGACCTCATGGAAGGGCTTTCTTTTGTGTGTATGTGTGGGGGACCTTTAATTAGTTTAAAGTGTTGCTGCTATTCAAACCATTAGGTATGTTCAGATTTTGTAACAACTTCATTAAAATCATTCATCATTTTATGTAAAAAAAATTATTCAATAAAAGACTCTAATAGCCAGATTCTACATTTATGTGTATTTATGTAACGGCTTGTAAAAGACGTTTGAGCTTCAGACAACAAACTTTGCCAAGACATCCTAATTGGTCTGACTCGGGTTGCTATGTTTTCAGAATGGTACCACTGAAAGCTTTCTGTGAAATCGCTGAGAATTCTGGGAAATTGTCCATTGACTTAGAACCTCGTAGAATGGGTTAAAGATTACTTATAGCTTGCCTTCAGGGGAAAAAAAAAACTTTTATTACAGCACTTACAGCTCCCTAGCAACCAAAATGTTTACCCTAGCAACTAAATTTCTGAAATCTATCTCTGCTTTGGAAAATGATACAGGGTTTGGCTTAAATAGCTTACAGTGACAAAAGCAACACTGTTGTCACCGACTTCCAAAGCAACCATACTGTTTACCATAGCAACCAATTTAGCATATCTCAGCTTTGGAAATTAATAGAGATATGGAGATTGTTTTTTTTACCCTAGCAACCAAACCAGCAGATCTATAGCTCAACTTCAGAATATGCTTGGAACATAGGGCTTGGTTTATATCACTCATAGTGAGAAGGGAACCTTTTAATAATGACCGTTATTATTTTAGATATATATTTATTTATATCTTTTTTAATAGTTTTAAAGTGCACGTTTACAAGCCAACAACAAAGTTTGTGCGCACACTCCTGCCATCTAGTATTGGAATCTAAAATCCAAAATATACGGTACACATTGTAACAGTTTAAAAATAATTGTTAGCTAAATTCAAGTGGAGATGTTGTGTAATCGTGGTTGCACTCTGCTCATGCCCTGAGTGAGTTACTAATGACGTTTGCTTGAAGACTAAAGAGGCCTATAAATATCTTCCCTCAGAGAGACTCATGCAGGCCTACTTCCTTTAGTAACCAGCTCTTCATTCTCTGAATATAGCTCAGAATTTGGCTTGGAGCTCTTTTTATCAGTTGATGATTTGCATGTGGATTGACAGACCTACTTTGAGTGTGCCAATACAGATTATGAAAATAAAGAGTGGGCTACTCTTTTGTTGAATGTGTGCATAAGTCTAGGGCGCAGGCAAAAACTTTGAATTGATTAACGCCAGTCCCTCATGGTTGAATGTTTCGATGGTGTTTCAGACAAACTGGATGACAAGAGAAGACGAACAGAACGAATCAGGAAAGAAAAGATCAACTTAACACCCACTAGTGATATGGAAAACAGAAGAACATCCCGATCCAACAGTCAGTCAGATCCAATCCGTAGAGGAAGAGGCCGGCCTAAAACTGTTGGACTGAAGAAGCAGGAGGAAGAGAAAGGTAATTAACCTCCATTTGCCATCGTTTATGACAAAAAAACTGACAATCAGTAAGTTTCTTGTGACATTTGAGTCTACACTCACTGGCCACTTTATTAGGTACACCGGTCTAAATGCACATTAATGTACATTTCTAATCAGCCAATCGCATGGCATCAGTTGTCTGTTTAAGGGTCCAGGGTTTCTGGGGCAAGTGCTAGCAGAAAACAGAGAGTTTATGTAAGAGTTCACTCTGCCTGGTGTTGGGGGTTTATCAAATGGTTTTTGTTGACAGCTGATGACCCCAGGTCTGGTGTGCCCATGTCAGTGGGGGACAATTTCTTAAAAGTTGAGCCAAAAATTTTAAACAGTTTGTCATTTACTTCCACCAACCATTTTGTCAAACCAGGCATTTCATAATATATAGATGAACCCTGTTGGTAAAATATTTCAAGCTTGGGGTATTTCCTTATTGGTCTAAATTAAACGTTTTTCAATAAATAGTTTCAGATTTAACAACTTAATATATGTGTAGCAAAACCTTAAATATGAAATAAGTTCATATAAAATATGTATAAAATAGAACATGTAAAGAGTGCAACAATACCTTCAAATATGAGTAAATTAAATCAACTTCAAATTATTCTCAAGTGTTTTACAATTACAGTAAAACAGTGTGCACATTGCCCAAACATTGGAAATGACATTTCAACACAGGTCCAACAATTACATAATAAAAACCACATCTCAGCTTAATGGCCCCCAGGTGGCGCTAATGAGAATATTTTCTGGTATGGTTTTGGCAGATTTTCTTGTTGCATATGTGAAAACTGGTGAAAAAAGAAGTACAGTGCCTTAACAATGTTAAATGTTATATATCTTTTGTCCACATGGTGGTGCTATAACCAAAAGCGTAAGCTGTAGATGTGTTCAGACATGGGCTGCAATTTAACCAATGCACTCTCTAGGAGAAGTTTGTAAAAGTATGAGATACAAAAGTGCCATTTTTAGCTGGGTTTACAAAATAATTCACTTCCTACTGGTTTTAGAAACTCACTCCAATGGACCTTTTTTTGTTGATCTTGTTCCCTTACATAAGTTGCCCAAATTTCAAACGTTTTATTCAAACACAAGTTTAAAGTAGCAGTAAAAAACAGCAGAAAATGGCATATTCCATGTAGCCACTATGCAGCGCTACAACGGACTCCATTGACGGCTATCTATATGTGTTCAGACATGAACCTTTAACACACTTGGCAAATTTCATCTCGATCGGGCATTGTACGGCCGAGATTTAACAACTTTCTGCTTCATTGCGAAACATCCAAATTCAGCTGATCGCCAAGAACGAACCATTCTACAAAATCTAAAAAGCTTCACAGTTTGACATTGCAGAGGCCTTTAGATGAGACTGCCAGAGGTTGGTGGTGATCACATAAAAGTTTGTCAAAGTTTAAGGCCTGAAAATGCTAGATTTTATCAGAAATAACAAAATAACTGGCTTCCTGGTGGTTTTGGAAACCTGCTCATATTGACCTTTGTAGGTCTTAGTACGAATTTCAGACATGTCCTTCAAATACACTCAGAAAACTCGAAACAGCTTAAAATGGTATGTTCTATGATGCCTCTAGGTGGCCCTATATTGATTTTATTTTATTTTTTTCAGACGTGAACTCTTAGTATGTCTGGCAAATTTGAGTCCCGTCAAAAAATTGTATGGATGAGTTATAACAACTTCCTCTTTAAGAAACATGTTAGGCAGTGCCATTTTAGAGACATTTTGCCACACCCACTTTTGGAACCCCAATGAGATTCGAGTTTGTGAAATTCTGTGACTTTTCAAAAATTGCTAATGCTAACCTCTCAGCTGCACAGCTTCTAGAATATCATGTTTTTCATACCGTCCTAAAGGTACAGCTGATTACACAACGGCTTGAAAGTCTCGTGGCCTTCGAATATCGATTAAACAAAGGGTTACTGTAGCTGACTGCTCTGTTGAAATTAAATATGCAAACTAACCTTCTCCTACTTTCTCTCCCAAAATGCCTTTCTCTTATTTCACACTGGCGTTATTAGCATTAGAATAAAAGCCACTTTTTAGCAAATCCTTTTGGTAAACCAAACATTAAGTTGAAAGGGGGCTTTTTGTTGAAGGAAATGATAAAAGATGCCATTGGTTTTCTAGAACAAAGGAAGTATAAATGTTATAGCAGTCACTGGGGGTGACATGTGCTTCATTGTCTTGTTTCCATGTGTACAGCTCTCGTGTTGTGGATTAATGATTTACGCACATGGTTCTTTCTTTACCCTCTGCTGAATAAATCATTGCTGGCTCGTAGCTGTCTGTGCATTATCAGCTCGTCCATGGAGTCCCTTCCATTTTCGGTCCTCTGCTAATGTGCTATGATGCTCATTTATTCACTGCGGAGTGTGAAATAATGCGTATTGTTAGCAAGCTCTGCCCTGCTTTGTGTATTCAACTGAATTAGCGTCTCGTTGATAACTAATCATGCTTGTTTTTTTCATGTTTCCACAGATAAACAGGAAAAGGAGGTCGACATTTACGCCAATCTCTCAGACGAGAAGGCTTTTGTGTTTTCTGTGGCCTTGGCTGAAATTAACCGTAAAATCCTGGGCCAGAGACTTATCCTGTAGCAGGTTCTGGAAACACTTGCAGCGGACTCTCAGGACTCTTAATACGGGGGAGGGGTGTCTCCGATGTTCTCTTTAAAAGCTGGTGGGAAACGGTGACCCGACAAGGCTGGAAACCCTGACACTCTATGGCCGACATGTGGACCGATGCCATCTCAGACAGGAAGCTGGCTCTTGTTCTCCGCAGGAGTGAGAACTGTGGCATCAGTAGTGCTGTAGATCCTCTCTATTTTAATGACCATTTCATGGAACGTGGTAATGTTCCTAGCAGTGCTTTGTTTTATTTCGAGGTGGGGGGGGGGCGCATTCATGTGAATTTGACAGGTGCTGTTATTACAACTTTTTAATCGTATCTGTTCCAAAACTTGTTCGTGTTGGTGCCAGCAAGGCATGAACGAACTAAGCGTTTGAATAAAACCAAGGAAGACCAGATTATTTATTGTTCCAACCAGCACAGCTTTGCCCTTGTGTCCATGTTTTTAAAAATGCAACAACATACTTGTGTAAAACGAAACCTGTATATGACTGTATTAAAACCCGATTGAAATCGACCTCTGCTTTTGTTTCTTTAACTCTAATGAACAATATTTTCTTTATTCATTTAATCATGAAAGAAATCTTGCCATAAGTTTACCGATTTCTTGGCCATTTTTCAGAAAATATGAATTTTACACTCATGGTGGGTGTTTTGGTTTACAGAGATATCCATATGACTCTGATCAAAAGTTTGCACACTCTGGTGATTTTGGGCTGATAACATGCCCAAAAACTGACACAAAAGGGTTTTAGCCGCTGGAAAAGTTAACCATCCTCACCTGTGACCTGTTTGCTTGGAGTCAATGTTTGTGCAGAAAAGCTTTCTGAGTTTCAGGGCTCCCGATAGATCTTTGAGTCTTTCAAAAGAAGTATTCTGTTGAAATCAAGTGTGGAGTGAACCTAAACTGCAGCGATTGCCCCCTAATGGCTGGCTGCTGAACGATTTCCTCCCAATGAAAAAACTTTAAAAATGATCAGAAATTCACGTCATTAAGAACGGTTTTAATTATTTTCAAAATCTATAAGGTGAACAAAGTTCAATAGTTGTTGTTTTTTTTCGGTTATAGGTTTATTTTCGTGTGGCTCAAAATAAATTTTAGGCAGTAGGTGTTGTCATTTCGTCCATTTTTTTTTTTTTTGAAACCAAAAAAAATTTCTGCTACAACTGCCAGAAAAATGGTAAGGGATGAAAAGGAAAAAAAAACACAAAAAGCTTCAGCTGAGGCACTGTGGCCCTCCAGTTAGAAGGTTGTCGGCTTGAGGTTCGCTGTTGACCTTCCTGGAAGGAGTTTGAGCATTCTCCAGGTACTCAGGCCCTCACAATCCCAAAACATAATTGGTTAATTGAATAATCTAAATTCCCCTTAGTTGTGAATGTGTGTGTTGCCCTGTAAAGGACTGGGGGGACCTGTCCAGGGTGTACCCCTGCCTCTCGCCCAATGTGAGCTGGAGATAGCCACAAGCAGACCACCGTGACCCAGAAAGGGGGGTTAGAAGATTAATGAATGAATGAACTTCAGCTGAAATACAGGGTCGTGTAATGTGCCGTGGCTGTTTCAAGGAGACACTTGAAGAAATTTGGGTTTCATGGTCTAGTTTCCAGAAGAAAGCCATTACTACCATAATTCTACTACAAAAAAAAACAGCTCAGAGATTCTGGAACAAAGCTATTTGAAGCAATAAGGCCAAAATGTAACTTTTTGGTCACAACCATAAACATTTATGCTTACATGTACATTTATGCATTTAGCCGACCCTTTTATCCAAAAGATCTTACAGTTCAAGGTCAGAATAATCATAAGAAATAATCATAAAACTGCTTTTTCATAAGTTCATCTTCCTGGATTGGGACGGCAAGAGAATTCCACCAGCTAGGAACTGTGAAGGAGAAGGTTCTGGTGAGAGATTTTTTGACGCTCTAAGGTGGAATCACAAGATGCTGTTAACTTCCTGAACACAGACATCTGGAGGGGATGTAGACGTTTGTATAGGTCTGATGGAGCTGATCCTTTCGGAGAGCAGTCAACATGAACAGAACACCATACCCACTGTGAAGCATGGAGGCGTGTTGCTGATGTTTTGGAGATACAAAACAGCATTTGTGGGCTCCAAAGGCACAGGAAACTTGATCAAAATTGATGGGAAGATGAATGCAGCATGTTATCAAGGGACATTGGAGGAAAAAAAGCTGCACATGGGACACTACTGGACATTCCAACACAATAATTCCTAACACAAGGCAAAGTCTCCTTGATTACACCAGAATAAAGTGAATGTTCTGGAGTGGATCTCAGTCTCCTGACCTTAACATCATTGAACCACTCTGGGGTGAACAACTCAAACGTGCAGTTCATGCAAGAACTTACAAGAGTTTGAGGCTTTTTGCTAAGATGAATGAGCTGCTTTACTAACAGAGAAGATAAAGAACCTCATCGATAACTACCTCAAGAGACTTCAGGCTGTCATTAATATTAAAGTTGGGATAATATTAAGAGTAGGGGTGTGTAACCTTTTGATCAGAGTCAATTTGAAGTTTCTGTTATTACGATTTAAAAAGTAAAAACAGCCTCCACCCAACCATAACTATGAGTTAGGGGTCGGCCCTACCGATTATTGGCGCCGATATTAAGCATTTTCACGATTATCGGTATCGGATATTTTCAAAACCGATTTGCCAATAAAAAGAATTTATTTTTTAAGCTCTCTTTGGCTCCGACGTAGCATGTCAGAGCTCACCACTCTGTGCCCTAGAGCAGTCTCCGCCCACTCTGGAAGTCGCGAGTCTGACCAATCAACTCCAAGGCTGTAAGAAGTGAAGACACAGACAGAACGCGCTTGCTGGATACTTGTCTGTATACTCGCGGTATTTTCAGCATCTAACGTTACTGTCTCACTAAATGAGGACATATACATTAACAACATCCCTAGAACTGCCCTCAGAATCACTTCATGAGCATTTGACCGTTTCATTTGACTAAAACTATTGTTATATCATATAGATAGGCTACAGAAATGTAAAAGATCCTCATAGCAACTTGAATGCAGTATAATATATGTAGCATAACACTACTACTTCTAAAATTAATAAACAATTTATTGGTGCTGCTAGATTGGGACTACTAATTCTTTATTAGCTTATAAAACTTTAGGTAGCTATTACATTTATTTTTTTGTTATTTGTTGCTACTTGCTGTTTACTTATTTACGTTTTACAATTGTTTACAGAATGCTGCTGGTGGCTCCCTGCACTTTTTTATGTCATTATTGTTATTATTAATATTGATGTTTGTTTAAATGTTGTTATTATTAACAGTTTGAAATACAGATATGTTTGAAAGCATTCAAAGAAACTTCTTGTCAGAGCTCTTGTTATTATTAATTATGACAAATTTAATTTTTACACTAGACACATATCGGTTCAAAATATCGTTTATCGGTGCATTTGATCTGTAATAATCGGCATCGGCCCTGAAAAACACATATCGGTCGACCCCCTACTATGAGTAGGAAATGTTTTTGTGTTATTAATATTTTCTGAAAATAAGCACAACCGTACCTTTCTCTAAAGCGTCTATGAAAGTCTTCTATCTGTGAAAACAATAAGACTCAATAGATGTCTACAGTATTTCCTAGATGTTGTGTTCACAAAGAGCCAAAAGCTGTTTGTTTTGTTCCAGCGGTTTCTCAGGAGAGCGTTTGCTGCAGTGAGTCTCTTAAAAATATCTTGATCACCTGGCAACGAGCTCACCTCAGAAAACAGTGCTTAATGGTCTCCACAGGGATGATGCATCACTGACTCTCGTTTACATTCATCATTGATTTGATCCCGACAACCTGTGTGAGTCTCAAAGCTGTTTTAATGAATAATTCACAAAACAAAACAAGCACATTTAGCAATGCACTTTGCTGCTGTGTACGTAATGTATTTGCCTGTCTCTGTCCATTAGTGTGCGGTAAAATACAGCATAGTACTGAGTTATTTTATATATTAAAAACAATATGTACTATAGAAACTAGAAAACTAACTTGCATTTTAAATGTCCACTCCTCTCACACAGAATGCCACGGCTAGCCCTATCACAGGGCTAGCACAGGGCAGCACGGTGGTGCTGTGGGTAGCACTGTGTCCTTTCAGTAAGAAGGTTGTCTGTTTGAGGCTCACCGGTGACCTTCCTGGAAGGAGTTCTTGCGTGGGTTTCCCCCACAATCCCAAAAAACCTGTGTCAGGTTAGTTAAATTATCGAAATTCCCCTCAGGTGTGACCCCGATAAATTCCAGATTGTACCCCACCTCTCACCCAATGTTTGCTGGAGATAGACACCGGTAGACCCCCGTGACCCCAAAAGGTAATAAGTGGCTTAGAACATGAATGGATGATTAGCATAATTATCCTAAAGGTGCGCTAGTTCTAGCCAATAAAAACACTAATCTGGAAAATTGTCAAATACACTCACCGGACACTTTATTAGGTACATCTCGGGAGTAGTACCTGGGTTGGACCCCCTTTTTGCCTTTAGAACTGCCTCAATCCTTTATGTCACAGATTCAACAAGGTATTTTCTCTTTTTGGACCATTCTCTAAGCATGGTTATGTGTGAAAACTCCTGTAGATCAGCAGTTTCTGAAATACTCAGACCAGACCATCTGGCACCAACAGCCACGCCATGTTCAAAGTCACTTAAAATTCCCCAATCTGATGCTCGGTTTGAACTGCAGCAGATTGTCTTCACCATCCCTACATGCCTCAATGCATTGAGTTGATTATACATTTACATTAACGATCCGTTGGACAGGTGTACCTAATTAAGTGGCCAATAAGTATATGTGCTTTGTCCACCAAAATTGTTTATTCAAACAAGAACATCACATTTTGTATTTTACTTTGCCCTGCTGTTCCTGAGGCCACAAAACTGTTTTTGCCTTTTGTAAAATGTGCTTTAAATCGGTCATACCAATCTGAGTCCATCAAAGGTTTGATTCCAATGTTTAAAAAAAAAAGTGAATGTGAAAGTGACGTTACGACCAAGTATGGAGAGACCCATACAAGGATTTTGTGCTCTGCATTTAACCCATCCAAGTGCACACACGCAGCAGTGAATAAACACACCGTGAACACACACCGGGAGCAGTTTTTTTTTCTCACAAAAAAGAGACAGAGCCACCCCTGCCTTATAGCCTTTCACACATCACTGACCTCACTTTCAAAGGCTTTTCTTTGGCTCTTTTCCTGGTTGTCCCCTGATCTCCAAAAATCAAGCAGGGGTCTGGGGGATTCTGGTCCACACCAACTCTCTGTAACAAAACCTCTCGCTGCTGTTAAAAAATTGACCTTAATCTAATAAAAAAAGTAAAAAATGTTTCCCTTTAGGGAGGTATTTTCCTGTAGTTATATTTTGCTTCCTATGTTCCGATTTTGATGCTCTTTTATATTCTAGTTTTAGTGTATTTTCTGTTTTTTTGCTTTAACCCTTAGAAGTCTAGGGCCTTTTGAGCGCTTTCTTTACTACTTTACAATTTGCTCTAATAAATTAAATTTAAAACATGTTTTGTTGCAATGCTTGATATAATTTTTTAGTAAAACCCTAGCTTCATTTTTTTTTTTACAAATATTTTTTCATTACATTACACAATCCGCTCATGTCCACCATACTTCATTGTGGTACTTGCAATAGCTTCTCTAGTTGGGCCAGATGAAAATTACCATGTGGGAAGTAAAAACAGCGTTTGGTCTATTAATATTGATTCATATATTTATATTGTGCTTTGAATAAATATGTACTGTTTTACTATGTGGGTGGTAGTCGGGTGTCATGTGTGCAGCATTCCCCTGGAAAACATAACTGCTGCCATTCTGCACCAGAACACAAAATACACTGGTTTCTGAATGATTGGCTTTTGTAGATGGGGGCTGTGAAGTGGGCAAATCTTGGCCAGGGTGCCGAGGTTACAACCCTACTCCTCTCAAATGAAGATATTGTGGCGTATGAATTTTTTATTTTACCTCAGTTTAACGTCTCATCTGAAGAAGTGTACTTTTTTAATGAACATTTTCCACGTTCTTGCACTGGGAGTGCAAGAACCCACACGGACCACAAGGTGTCACAGTAGTCTCATTAGCAAGCTCCCCACAGTCTCCAATCCTGGTGCTAACCACACTCGTCTCAACCGTTCTTAGCCTGAAGGGTTATTTATCCAGGGCTTTAAATTTATGAAAGCAAGGACACCTAGTGGTGGGAAAAGTCTTACTGCACCTTTAAAAATGGAGAGAATAATATTAAACTAGATGGATGTTAGCTTGTAAATGTCATTTAAAAAATGTTCCCAATGTCACTATGGGAAAAAATGTCTCTATGATTTTCATAAACTGAGCTATGGTTCTACCAAATTGGTTGCTGAAATAGTCAACATACTATAATGTGCCGTTGTCACTATAAGTTATATAAACTAAGCCCCATGTCTTTATCATTTACAAATGCTAAAACAGAGTTCATAAAATCTGGTTGCTAGGGTAAACAGTCTGGTTGCTAGGGAGGAGACAGTGACATAATATAATGTTGCTTTTGTCACTATAAATATAGAAATCAACGCCCATGTCTCTATCATTTACCTAAGCTAAGACAGAGTTCAGAAAATGTGGTTGCTAAGGTTAACAATTCTGTTGTTAGGGAGCTAATTGTTAAAAATTGTTAAAAATGGTTGAGAATCGTTACAATGATGAACAAACCTCCATTTCTCTATCATGAATCATCTTGAAGATATTCTTGATTTTCTTTTCCCATTTAGAGACTAAATCCCTAGCCCTTTCAAGAGCCTGGAGTTCAAATACTTTTGCACAGTGCTTGGTACGTTCTTACACAGACTGATAACCTCCACAAGTGTGGTCAGTTTTGAACAGGGTTTTGAGTTTTTTTGCAAACTTTGACCCCAAGTTAAGTTGACAGAAAAATTCCCCACCTTCTCAGCTATTTACCAGGATTCCTTTAGTGGTACCAGTCTGAAAAGTGGTACTCCACTCTCTGAACCTCAAAACTGAGGTGAACTGAGGGCATCTCCGACACTGCCCTGGAATGGCTGAAGTCTTAACTCACTGCCAGATCCTTCAGAGTCTGCTGGAGGGACAAGGTATCCAAGACGCAGCAGGTGCTCACAGGAGTTCCACAGGGTTCAGTTCTTGGTCCTCTGCTCTTCTCAAATTACATCACCTCCATTCTTATGTAGACGACACTCAACTCCACCTGTTATTCCATCCTGATGATTCAACTGTTACGTCCTGCAGACTGTCTGAACAACATTTCAATGTGGATGAAGCCCCATCACCTACAGCTCAACATGGCTGAACTGATGGTTATCCCTGCCAACCACACTGTTCAGCATGATTGTCGTTGACAATCTCTCCATCTACCACTGTCTGTAACCTTGGAGTGATCTTCGAAGAGCAGCTAACATTTAAGGAGCACATTGCTAAAACCGCTCGAGCATGTTGAACATCAGAAAGATCAGACACCTCCTCACAGAACATTCAACTCAACTTCTAGTCTAAGCACTGGTCATATCAAGACTCGACTACTCTTCTCGCCAGACTTTCTTCCTGTGCATTCAATAATACAGAACTCAGCAGCTCGACTGATCTCACGTCACTCCTCTCCTCATCTCTGTCCACTGGCTCCCCATTGAGGCTCGCATCAAGTTCAAATCACTGATGCTTGCATACAGCACAGTCAAAGGCTCCGCTCCATCATACCTTCACAATCTTCTGCAGTCCTGCGTCCCCTCCAGATGCCTCCGTTCAGGAAATGAACAGCCCCGTGGGGTGGTCCCATCTCAGAGCGGCAACAAAAATCTCTCACCGGGACTTTCTCCTTCACAGTTCCGGGCTGGTGGAATTCTCTTGCCGTCCTTTTAAACTCTACTCTTTCGGGAGCACTAACTAACTAATAATTAAAAATTACATTTCTGTATCAGGTCGAACGTCTTCATTGTGCATGTCTTGTAACGAACTGCTTATGTTTACTCCCAAACTGTAAGTCGGATAAAAAAAAAAAAAAAAACTGGATAAAAGCTTCAGCCAAATACATAAATGTAAATGTGGAAGACAGAGTGGCCCTGGTAAAGTTTATTGGCTGTAACATCATAATAATTGTAACATAGAACAACACTTCCAGGATTAAACATGAAAAATACACAAGGAGTTATAGAAAAAAAAAGCCAAAGGACTTCAGTAAGGTGACTATATTCAAAATGGTTGAAGGCATACCAATCAATAGACAAATGACTGCAGGGGTTTCCTGCTTTTGCATTTAGCTGGCACCATCACAAGCCAACCAGTCAATGCAGCTGTTACCTGCTCTAATTTTGTGGCCACTATTTAAATATGAATGTCTCACTTTGAAACTCTTGTGTCCGCTTACATGGACTTGGGTGAAAGGATGATATGCTGAGTCACCAAACAGTTGGTGTTTTGTGTTCTGAATAGATTAAAAGTGGAGGCAGCAGCTGATGAGTGCGTCTTTGTTGAAGGTGACAAGGTTCAGATCTTGTGAAAATACTCCCTGTGAATCATACAGGCGGGTTCTGGATAAAAGTATGGAGTATGTTTCACTGGAGTAAGTCAGTTCCCTTCTTCACTGAAGTCCATTCATTACACACAGCTTCTCTGCTTGTACCAGAGCACATTCTCTAAACTACTGGTGTACCACTTAAATTCTTCACATTTTCAAATTTTACGGAATTGTTAATAACAGTAGTTTGCATTTCAATGGTAGTTCCGTAAAGAACCAATAGATGGCAGCCAAACTGAATCTTGATTAGCGCAGTGAAACGCTCTTAATCCAAGACTCTCAGAAACGTCCTAAAAGCTTGTTTTATAAATAAAAAAAATTCTATATTTCTAAACGAATCGACACTTTTACCGAAAACATACAATACTTAACACTTTTCTGCCAAAATGAGCCTATATCCTTATTCAAATACTCACCAGTGCTCCTTCAAACAGGTTTCTACTGTTTAGAGATAACTTTACAAGATATGTGCTTTTCGTTTCGATTTTTCCTTAGCCCACAAAGGGGTAACTGCTTACTGCATCCAAGTCCACTGCTCAGGCATTTTCGACATATACTTACCGTACATTATACTTACTTATAATTGTGGGATTGGCCACTTTATTAGGTACACCTGTCCATCTCTTTGTTAATGCAAATTTCTATTGGGCCAATCAAATGGAGAAGCCACTATCTACAGACTGCAGATGGGTTAAGCCCCACCCACTGAATGTGGAGCTCTGCCCATGTGTTGTCTCATTGGTTTTGCTCCCTAAACCCAAAGCCTGCCCAATCACTCTACAAAAAAAACTCCATTTACTTGAATGGAACTGCAACTGGCAATGCAAAAGTGAAAGCTTCTGCCTAGGTGGTGTGATTCTGAATTCCTGGCTTATCCCATCTGCAAACATGGGTACTTGATCACATGCCAAAAGTCAATGTAACCCAACTTGATCAATGGCACAAATCTATTACATCAAACCATGTAATTGCAAATCAATCTTTATCAGATTGAGTCTCACAGAAATACAAATGTACCACAAACAGCATAGCTCTTCAACATTCACTTAATAACTGAACAAATCACTGCACACAACATTCTGTGCGGCAACATTTTCAAAAATGGTTGAACTTTCTGGCAAAATACACACTGACTGCTTCAGAACACGTAGAACACAAAATAACAAACTGGTAATTAACACAAACAGCATAATAGACCCCATAAAACATACACAACATCATCTTCAAAGTGCACTCTCATCCAATCAGAACCCATCTTTGTTCCGCCAGTTCACATTATGAAGTTTTTTTCAGCATTACCGTCTTTATTTTCTGAACTATCATAGCTGAAGAGACATTTTTGTTACACAGTGTGGCTCAAATGAATAGTATAATATAAATAAAGAGAATGTGTATAATTGGATAATTTATGCCGTGTCCACATTTCACAGATTTGCTGGTAAAGGTAGCCAATGTTGAAAAATTCTGATAAATAATGTTTAAAATTCTATCTTTTAAAAATCTTCACTCTTATAAAGCAATAGTCCTGCAAATTTTGTGGACTATTTGAACTATGCTAAAAAGAAAAGAGAAAAGTTTTCTCAGTGATGTTTCGCATTGCTATGTCATGCTGTCGTGTCTCCGCCTGCATTCCTACTGCAGATAATGAGGAGTCACCTTTCCTATTTCTCAAACAATTTATTAAATGCTCGCTTCACTGACTTTACTCACATATGGGCTAAATATGCAAAGAGCTATTCGACTGTAAAGAACATTTGAAGGTTAACCAAACTCACCTGTCCAGGAAAAACTTCATTGTTCTTCAACTTTAAGCCACCTCCATCTTTCAAAAACATCACCTATACATTTTCTTTCATTTGCTTCTCAGTTGATCAAGACATGAGACTCGTAGGATATTGTTGGGGTATGTGATCAATCAACTGTCAGTGTTATCAGTGTCACAGTGTCTCGCAAGAACTTCGACATTTTGGAAGCTGACCGTCGTGGAAGCAACGGAACCTACAATGTCTTCAGAGGAGACAACAGGAGTAGAGCTGAATGGCAAGATTCAGGAGAATCCAAGGCCATGTCCACACAAACACCAGGTTTTGTTTCACACGCGTTATACGAAAGAAATCACATCCACATGAAACCAAATAAACACTGAAACCCCTGTAGAGACTACAGCAAAACAACTGTTTATAGTGATTCATAAGAGTAGTTTGAATCAAAAATCAAAACGTGGAGATTTCGACATGGACCAAATAAAATAAAAATACTGAGTTCTTTGTATTTTTTAGTTCTCTTTTTTTAGTTCTCTGTCATTTTGCTTGAATGTTTTTTACTCACAAAATAAATCAAGACCTTATTTCATTGATAATTGTATTGTTTATTAAACTTGTGTCAAAATGCGTTACATGGAGGAATCAGCCAACGTTCACATCTGGGTCACCACTGAACATGGTCACAACTCGTTTAACAAAAATTAATTCCAATTATTCATTTACTTGTTTCTGCTGGCGGCTCCCTGGAAACGTGAGCCTCTGCCGATGAGTTATTTAGCTGATAAAACCCATAATATCCACCGTTTCTGCCTCTCGTCTCTATCAAAGCGTCTCTGGCTTAATCAAGACAGCACAACACAAACACTTCAGATCAGCCAATAAAAATAGATGTTCCACGCAATCCTACTCTCTGATTGGTCTTGGCGTAATGAAGTCATTTCTTTAGTGGCTCGTTAATCTAGAGTTCTTGTGTATTTATTAATTCTTCTAGAGATGAATTATGAATGAATGTTCTCTTTGTCACAATAAGTTACATACAAAGCTAGATTGTTGTTATTATGATTAATGTAAACAAACTCTAAGACTCCTTAAGTGTTAGGTTTGTCCTCCTGTTCTGTTACTTTTATTTTGTCCTTTCTCAGAGTCTTTTCCTTGTCTGGGCTCCCCTATTGTTCTTTTTATTCTGGTCACTTCTCTTGTGTGTGTGTGTGTTTGTGTGTCTAATTATCCCTCATGTGCTACACCTGCTTCTCTGTTTTTGGTTGACTATTCCCCTCGTTATCCTGCTCCCTATTTAAGACCATTGTTCCCTCTTCCCTGTGCGGGTTCACTATTTTGAGACTGATGTGTGGTTCCACAAGTAGATGTGGTAAGCTCTGGCTTCAGGTATTTTGTATTGTGAGAACTATTCTATTTGTCTATTAATGGTTTCTCTGTTTTGGTTTGAAGTATAGCTTTAGCTTTGTTCTGCTTATTTTGTCGAGGTTTTGCCTCACCAAAGGCTTTTGTGTTTGCTTATTTCTTTAATAAAGCAAGAGTTGATTCTTGAGTGTTTGTGTTTTGTGTGCAATTGAGTTCATTCTCCTTCCCCTTTACCATCTCGGGGAGGTAGCCCTTAACATTAAGATATTTTCGTTGCCTATTCTCATTTAATTGAAATGGTAAATATGGCCATAATATATGCCAAAGGTTAACATTTAACCCCTTCTAGAGCCTGAACGCTCAACTACTGTTGCACAGTGGTTGGTATGTTCTCGCACAGACTGATATTCTTCACAAGTGTCTTCTGCAGTTTTACAAAGTTGGACCCCATGTTAACTCAATGGAAATTTCCCAGAATTCCATTAGTGTTACCAGTCAACAAGCCAACACAAAAACTCCTAATTGGATTCCTACTGATTTGAAAAACAGTAAAGCAGGAAAATGTTTAATTATATTCCACTGCACTCGCCGTGTTCCGTGGCCAAGTGGCGATGCGGGTTCGAATCCCTTAGAATCTTCACTGTCCTATCAACTGACAATAACGGTTACGGCCACAAAAAAAGAAAGTACAAAGTGTGAAATTTTCAGCACTGCTTGAGTAAATGTTAGCGTTTCCTGTGATTTACTGATACTTTATGGAGATGTATTTTCAGAAGTCATTTCAAGAAGGTCAGAACAAGCTGTGCTAGAGTGGCATAACCTTATTCATCCCATCCATGTCGTATAATAGAGCGTGATGATGACAAAAATGCACATGAGTCAAATTAGACGGCATCCTCAATGCCACCTGTCCGGGTACTCACAGGAATAACAGCCTCGAACATTATCCATTATGCTTTTAACATTAAAATATTTTCAGTGCCATCTGGAGCATCACCCACATCATTTCACAAGGAATAATTTGGTGAAGTTCTTACCTCTAATGTCAAGAAACAGTGCTAGGCGTGTTTAAATTCTCACGTTGATGCTCTGATATAGTAAATCCCTGCACACATGAAGCATTATAACTGTGTCACATGTACACATTTATAGACACTGGTTTTATTTTCTGCCTGATTCAACAGAAACCAGCCATGAAGAGAATTACACTCACCGGCCACTTTATTAGGTACACTGGCCCAACTGTCTATTAACACACTTTTCTAATAAGCCAATCATACGGCAGCAACTCGTGCATTTTGGCATGATCAAGATGATCTGCTGCGGTTCAGACGGAGCATCAAAATGGGCCGTTGTGTAAAGTAACTAATTACAAATACTCTAATTACTGTAATTAAGTTTACTTTATTTTACGCGTTTACTTGAATACATTTTAGTTCACTATCTGTACTTGTACTGCAGTACTTTTCTTCAACTTGCCTTAACTACATTTTTTTTTTATTACATTTTCTATAGTGATTGGCACCAATCAAACTGTGTATGAAGACAAGATCCTGTCCTGCCCCGTGGTTTAGCGGAAGATGCGTGCGATCGCGCAGTTGCCCAGGTTCCCCTCTCTATCCAACTTTATTCCTGTCTAGCTACTGTCCAATCTGTTCAAAATAAAGGCTAAAAGGATATAAATTAATCTTTAAAAAAAGAAGACAAAACGATCCCCCAGAAATGAGATCTATCGAATAGAACCAATCCAATATGATCCGTTTATTGTCTTTTAATTGCAAGGAAAATAGTTGAATGTTTAATTATGAAGCAGTTTTTTTTCTCTCGTGCACTCTTTTTCTGTCTTTCTACTGTTTTGCATTCTCTATATAAGTGTTTCTTAACCATGGGGCCGCGGCTCAATCTCGGTCCGCGAGCGCCAACTAGTCTGCTCTGAACGTG
Source organism: Danionella cerebrum (assembly GCA_007224835.1). Taxonomy (NCBI): domain Eukaryota; kingdom Metazoa; phylum Chordata; class Actinopteri; order Cypriniformes; family Danionidae; genus Danionella; species Danionella cerebrum. The sequence continues at coordinate 668,312 of SRMA01027267.1, read as the reverse complement.
TGGGCCGTGAGGGCCGCGGGACCTGAATGGCGCTTCCTAGCACTTGGTGGCAGTGAGGCATTGTGGTATGCGCCAATAGAGCCTCTGCCAAATAAGCTCTTTGCCTCCTTTCATTTTTTTTTTTTTACCTTTTAAACCACACTCAAATCCATCAGAGGATATTAAAAACTGCCGCTGCAGTTTCCCGGGCAAACTCTGGGAGATCCAATTGATGGTAAGACGTACAAATGTTCTCTCTGTTAATAACGTTAACTGTAACTTTAAAATGGTCTATTTCGGTCAAAACGTACGTTAAGGGGATATTGTTGTTTTGGTTCAGTTGAGTTGAGCCGGCTTCACCGTTACGTTCTTGCTGTACTCACTCCAATACGGAGTTAAATAAAAGAGCCGTTAGACAGCCGTTGTTTCTTGAACTCCAACTTATCTTGGAGTCTTACTAAGACCAAAGCTCGCAGCAGACTCAGAGCCTCTCTGGAGGCTACCCTAAGAGTGAGCCATTCCCCAATTTCACCCAGACTGGATTTCATCATGTCTTAGAGACAGGCCCAAGTCTCTCCTTAAGAGGTAAACATGAAATATGATTTGTAGCATGTTAAAAAACAGATTGTTAAGTGTGTTTGCTTTATTACCACACAATTTTATTATCAAAATGCCTTATAAATATTTTTGGAATTCTAATTTGTGCTAAGCACGACAACTTTGGTTAAACTGTTCAGTGTGAAAATATTATTTTTCTTTTACTTTAATTTAAAAAATACTTTAAAGATTTTACTTTAATAAACCATAAAATGTCTTCATTTAATTATTAAACACAAATCAAACAAGATGTGGATCAATTTACATTAACAAGTTATTATACGGGGAAAATTGGGCCCCAGTATCAAAAAGGTTAAGAAACTCTGCTCTATATCACCTTATCCCTCTTGTTCTCTCTATTTCGTATTGTTAAAAAGAGATTTGCACATCTATTTATCACTATACACAGTAAAATCGCCAATGTAAAAAAGTGGTGTGAAATGTAAATAACTCCTAAAATTTTGGATTAAAAATACACTGTTTTAAAAATGTACAGCTGAAAGTGCAAAATAAAAGTGCACAAAATTCATGAAAGTGCAGTGGAGAAGTGTAACACTCTAAATTCAACACTTCTACAGTGTACTTTTTACACCCGACACTGCTAAATTTACTGTGTATCTTTCTATCTTCCTTTCTATTTGCTCTCTATTTTTCAATTTCTCTCCCTCTCTTTCTATCTCTCTTTTACTCCCTTGTACTTCTATCACTCTCTCTTTCCTTTTTTCCATTTTTTCTCCTGTTTTTTTCCAGCTCTCTCTCTCTCTTCATGGTACCTATCTATCTTATTCCTTCTGTGCTCTTCTTTTTTCTCTCCTCTTTTTCTCCCTCTCTCTTTTCCCTCTCCATCTATTTCTATCTTGCTTATGGAAGCCTCCTTTAAAATGGTTCTGATGTGAGCTACACTTTGAATTTGTTAGATATAAGTTGAAATAATGCATCAGTGTAAAATTCACTACCCTTGAGTAGTTTTTAAAAGGCCTACTCTTTACTCGTACTTTGAGTTGTATTTAGAACTGATACTTTTACTCTACTTTTTTGGCAAGTAATGTTACTTTTTACTTGAGTGTAGTGTTTCAGTGCTCTTCACACGACTGAGAATGGGAAAGAAAGGTGATTTAAGTGATTTGGTTGTTGCTGCCAGACGGGCTGGTCTGACTATTTCAGATTTTTCAGATTTTCAGGCTGGTGTGATCTACTGGGATTTTTACCCACAACCCTTTCTAGGGTTTACAGAGAATTGTCAGAAAAAGAGAAAAAAAACCCAGTTAGTGCCAATTCTGTTGGTTGCAAATGCTTTGTGGATTCAGAATCACATACCAAGTCATCTCAAACTGGTTTCTTGCGGCAAAAAAACCCTCCAGAGTCACCAGATCTCAGTCCAATAGAACACTTTTGGGATGTGGTGGAGTCTCTTAGAAATTTTTCCAGTTCCTTGTTGAATCTATGCCATGAAGGGTTAATGCTGTTCTGAAGGCAAGAGTGGGTCTGGCAAGGTGTACCTAATAAAGTGGCCAGTGAGTGTATTTTAGAATTGATCAGCTTTCTGTGGTTAAACTTAAACCAGAGGCATAATAAACGTGGTACACAGTGCGTATGTTTCCCTAAACATTGGAAGACTGGTGACACGTTTCTCCTGAATTTGTTCTGATTGTGAGCTCAGATCCTTTACAAGTCTAAGCACACAAAATCTCTCTTCCTATCCTTCGACTGATGCACAATGGAAACTGAAATCTGGTGTGAGGCCCAGCATCCTCGTCATATCACCATCCTTCCAGCAGACCTCCCGAGGGGAACATCCAAACAAAAACACAAATCTGAGACCTATTAATAAAACAGGACACTCACATTTCCAGCATACACTCACTAATCTCAGGCAGCTGTTATCTCAGAGCAGGAAGTACTTTCTAGGCCCTCTGCCGTGCAGACAGGGGGGCTTGCACCCTGTAAGTAAACGAGCTGAAAGTGATAAGATAGTTTGTGTTTGAGGGTGATCTGTCCACTTCAGAATGCTACAGAAGCCTCAAAGTTCTAGTCGGTGGAGCATTTATTGTTTTTGGTGGCCAACTACGAGAACATAGAAGACAACAGCGGAGTGATGGGGACCTCTCTGTACAGATCGACACTTCTCAACAGAGGGGGCTTCAGTGTGTCTGACTACATTCAGAAATTTACGGTAAGGTCCAGATAACACACACTGGGAAAAACTGAGGTGAACTAAACTGAAATTAGATTTTATTCAATCCATTTCAAAATGGAGCATGACAGACCTCAAACAAAAGTAATGTCAGTTCAAGAGCAAAAAGAAATCAGTACTTGAGTTATTTTACAAAAAGTATTAAGAGCAATGTAACCAAGAAACAGGCATTTTAAGTAATTCCTGCGAGACAATTTGTAGAATGTTTTTAGAATACTATTATACTTACAAAAAAACTTCTTATTTTTTTAACTTTTAAAGTCATATCTTTAGGTATACAAATATACAGTTTAATATGTAAAAATATTACATCCACCACAGGTTTAAGTCTGTATTAAGCACCTTATTTTGTTAATTCTAAACGCATCTCCTCTAAGACTATTCAAGCTACAACCACCAAACTTTGGAAAGATGTCGAAACTGGTCTGATTCTGGTTGCTTTATTCCTTCCACTGAATGAATTTTGGGAAATCGCTGAGTATTCTGGGAAATATTACATTGGCTTAACATGAGGTCCAACTTTGTCAAGTTGTAACTCAAACTGAGAACCTCATAGAAACAGCAAACAGACCACACTTGTGGAGGTTATCAGGCTGTCTAGGAACATAACAACCACTGTGCAAAACTAAACCATACAAGGGGTTTTAAAATGACACATTGACTTATAATGGTCATTTATAATGAGGGGTTTGTTTATGCAAATAATAGTGACAAATAAAAGCACACTAGCAACCCAACTGTTTACCCTAGCAACCAAAATTTTGTGGACTCATCTTTGGTAAGGGATCAGGGGTTGGTTTATGTAACTTGGGATAGTGACAAAAGATAATGATATCATATCACTGACCACTCCATAGTAACCTAAATGTTTACCATAGGAACCAATTGGGCTCATTCATTCATTTTCATCTTTCGGGGTCACTGGGGTTTGCTGATGCCAGCTCACATCGGGCGAGAGGCGAGGGTACACCCTGGACAGTCCATCGCAGGGCAGTTTCACTATCTCAGCTAAGGAAAATCATAGAGACACTGGGGTTGTTTCAAACTACTCATTTTAGCATGAGGAACTTTGAGTGGAAATACTCCTCCATAGCAACCACAAATTCCTCCCTGGCAACCGTTCCATTTTGCTTATACAAAATACTTTGAAATGCCACTTTTACAAGCCAACGTCAAAGTTTGTGCACAAACTATAACTATGTTGCACCGGAGTACTCCCCTGTACCTTAATTATTTCATATATTTAGTACAAGTTATGACACCATAACTTTTGTTTTGGCTAGAAAAACCCTTAAACTGGAAACAGTACTGGGAGGTGATTCTGAACAACTTTAATGACAGACTTTAGGAATTTTAGAAACATCATTACAGGTATTGTGCAATGAAACCAGTCTGTTGTTTAGTCCATTAATGCCACATCATTGTGCCCCAGTTTCGACAGAAAAAAATGCCATCGCATTGGGATTTATTCACTGAATGCGTTTCCATCAAAGTTTATGCACATTTTTTCATATTTGGTTGTGCGTAGAATTTCTAATGCATATTTTCCAAATTCATGTACATCTTGTCTTTTGTATCTAGGGCTTTTTATTCCAAGATAAAAAATAGGTGGATTGAAACGCAGCTATTGACGGGTGAAAATGAAAAGGTTTAAAATATCACTTGGATTTTTTGGGATTTGACTCCAATGAAAGGATACATTTACAGTTCGACAACAAGGTTTTTCGAGTGCTGCAACAGCTTCAGTATGTCAACAGAACACTTTGGGATGGCCCCTTTAACAATTAATTTGCCCATCCTTATACCCATATATACTCATTCTTATACGCATGAATATTTAAATATAAGTGGTCGAACATGTTACATTACTAAACTAGTTTTATCACTTTGTGTCCTGGTCAAGCCTTTAAAGCGGTTAGAGCTTGTGCCCTTTAGCATTTTCAAATGTTCTCTTTTTGTGTCAAATCACGGAATTATTGTACTGAAAATTGTTCAAGGTTTTTGACACTGATGCCCTTTGCCTTTTGAAAAATCACCCATTGTAAAGTTGCTTTACATTTCAGAAAACCATCTTTTTTTCTCAGAACAAACTGAAAAGGTGATTACCCTGTGTGGGAGAGAAATGCAAGCACATATGGTTCAGCATTTGAATGAGATTTTAATTACTCCTGACACTTCTAATTGGATCTTTATTGCATGGCCCTCACTGTAAAAGGATTTATCTCAAATGTGTCAAAGAGAGCCGTGGTATACAGACCATCCTGCTCTTTCAACCTTTAAAGCTAAGGCTCTCTGCCATGTCAAACATTTACGTGAGGGCACAAAGGTGATTGTAAAATGAGACAACCCAACCCTTCCCTTGACCGAGGGCAAGGCTAAATACCCCCAAGGAGACAAACCCAAACCAAAGCACTCCTCTCAAACCCTCTCGTGATGGACCAGCATCAAAGCAGCCCTCCCCCTCATCATGCACACTGTACCCTTGGTGATTCTGTATGTGACTAACATGTAAAGCGATGTCATCGTTAAGTTTATCTCTGCCACGCAGACATTATTGCCCAGTGATGTTTGCTATTTTATTGCTCTGTGTCCCATTGTGGCCTGGGAATTGAGTTGTGCCAGCTTGTTATAGTAGACCTTCTTCCACCAGCAACAAATAGTCAGGATGGAGCCACATTCCTGTGGTTTTCCTGGCCCTGCTTAAATCCCTGTTGCATAATAAAGCCTCTCCTTTATTGTGCGCATTTTGTTTCAATATTCAAACACAACAAAAGCCTGTAAACATTGATCATTTCATTTACATATATAAAGTTAATGATTCCCTTGTCGAATATATGTTTTTAAATTAATACATTTTATGCTTTCTAAAACGAGAATAATTGATGGCAGCAGCAAAAGATTGGCTGAACTGGAATTACTGGTTTGGTTTAGCATTTTCATGCCTATTTGTGGAGGGCTGCTGGTTTTATCTCTAAATTTGGACTGAGAGACACAAAATGTTGTCAGCAGCAGTGAATCACTGTAACCTACTGTTCCTCAACTGATCTTAACATCAACAGCTCATTTAAATTACATACTTTAACTGTAGAATATTCATTTCGTTCATATTAACAAGAGGAACATTATATTGTCACTGACCTCTCCATAGCAACCAAATCTACATATCTCTATCTCAGCTTTGGAAAGTCATAGAGACATAGGGATAAGTTTCATTTATTCATATTGGCATGAGGTTTATATTCATAATTATATTATGTCACTGACCCCTCCACAGAAACCAGACTAGCTGGAACACAACATCTTAAAACTGCTTTGAAATCTTATTCTGGGAGACCTTATTCATGCAGGATTACTACCTTGTGTCTTGTTGCTCGACCTTGCCAGAACAAGAAACTGTTCTTCTCAACCTCACCTCAGGAGCAGAGTTTGGCTGTTCTTCGCTTTAGGCCTCCTACACAGATGTAACTGTTTCAGTTCATGACTGTGATTGATGATCATTAGCACTGGTCAGTTTATTTGGCTGATCAAAGCCTATATTTGTACAAAAGCACTGACTTTGGGCAAGTGTGGATTTAAGAATTGATGCAGGTGTGAAGGCAGCAAGATTTGAACTCGGTCACTGTGGATTATGTAAATGTACAAAAACACTTTTTTTTTTATTTATGAAATCATTTTTACATCTGCCTTAAACTTGTGCACAGTATATATGTCCAGCATCTTGGGGTTATACAAATAAACCATGGATTGAATAAATGTGGGTAAAGTTTACTAGTTCCATATTGTGGCTTAAAACAGGGTTTAGGCGGGGTCTAAATTGAAAACCCTTATTTTAGACCTTAAAATTTTAAAGTTTAATTAAATTTGCTGTTTTATGGTTTTAAATATGCGTGCACGTTTCCCAGCATGCACGTTGTTGAACAAAGATGGCTGCCATAGCAACTACAAAAAAAGTAATTTTTGTAACTCACAAAGGTTTTAAAATTATGAAAACAACAGTTTTAGTTTTCATGTAAAAAAAAATAAACATAGATGTCCGAAAATGTAAGTGAAATAATATTTTAAAAATCGCTAGTTTTATGCTGTTAGCATACAACAGTAACGTTTCACAATGGATTCCCTCGTGGGTTGAACCTCTTCAATAAACACATTTTTAAAAGTTGCAAAATGAAAAAAACTAAACATTTAGGCTAATATTTAGTCATGATTCACAATGTAGCATCGTGTATAAAACATCTTTAAATGTTGTACATGTGTTGTCATTTTGTTTTTTGTTGTTTTTCCACAATTTGTCAAACTACAGGTATTGTTTACATTTTTAGATAGCATGTATGCAGTTTATTTTACAGTGATTTATAAATTTTATAGTTAATTTTATTGCAGTTTGTTAGATGAGGATAAGAATCATATATAAAAATTATTATTACCTTCAAAGTTCTTAGAAGTTCTTAAATTTGACAGAATTCTTAAACCTGCAGAAACTCAATTACAAGAATTGTACACAGATTGTACTTGTGTGTATATGGGTCGGATAAGTTTATGGTTGGACTCCAAATGAGGTGAGAGAGACACTTGTAGCATATCACTCATCCTCATACCAGTGTCCACAGGGGTTTATTTTTACTGAAAATGTCAGCCAATGTCATGTCACGTTAAAACAAGGAGTGTGTTGTAGGTGATGCAGTGCTGGCAAAGGCTGGATCCAGTCGTTTGTTTGTTCAAAAGAAAACATGCGAAGCATAGAATAAAAAAAGGAAACACGATGAGAACACATACTTGTGAGCTTTCTTATCGCTCTCTAATGACTGGCCGTTTACAGAGGCAATGCTTCGCATGCCCACCTGTCAGCAGCATCTACTGAGGAGAATTTAAATATTCTGGTGACGTCAAGGGACCGCTGGAACCTTGGCAATCACTAAGGCTCTCTAGGTCATATAAAAGCCCTGTCCCAGAGTACACAGAGGAGAGACAGAGGAAAAATAGAAGTGGAGAGATAAGATACCCAATGGAGGTGTTTATTTAAGTGGTGTCATGTCTCTAGCACATACCAACAACAGGGTTTGTCTGAGCTGTCTGCTTTGTGAGAGGCACACAATACCAAGAGTAGAGGCTGTGAAGGAACTAAAATAGGCAGACGGAGGGATCAGTGGGGCTTCCACTTTTCTCATTTTCTCATAACCCTGAGGTTGACCAGGGCAGCCATGAGTAAACAGGCAACTCTGGCAACCTGCATTGCCAAGATGTACGAAGGCGGCAGGCTGGAGAACTCTGGAACTCCTTCTGGGATGCCCAAGAAGCAGACACCAACTCTTATAGGAAGCCTCAGCAACGTGGAGGTCAAACTGAACGCTCTGGAGGGGAAGGTGGAACAGATCGAACGAACGCAGACAGAGATGCTTCATAAGCTGAGCTCCCTGTGCCAGGGAATGGAGACGCTGGAAAAGACCCTAACACAGCACAAACCGGGCGTTCAAGACTCAAATGTGATTAAAAATGGCCAGCGAGAGAGCAACAAGTTGCCTTTGCTCTCAGAGGTCAGGTCGCTCTGTGGTGAAACTGTGGATCTGCTTCATAATCTCAAGCAGGAGAGCCAGCAGCAGAAAATGAAGATGGAATGTATGGAAGGTTCTTTGTCCACACTGGAGAAATTATTGGGGTTCTTGGGGGAAACCTTTCGTAACTCAAAGATAGTGGAGTTCATCCTCAGTGGGGTGGTGCCATGGAGGAGCCGAGGCCTTCTGGACACTGTAGAGGAGGAGGTTAGTAAGATACGGGTCTGACCCAAACTAACCTACTCTAGGTTTATTTGATGTGCAACAAAGAAGACGAAATCTGTCAACGTAGCCTAAAAGGAAACATTTTAAGCTTACCAAGAGTTAGGAGGCCATTACAAACAAGAAATTATTACTGAAACATTTACTCCATTTAACATGTACCAGTTAGAAACTAAGCTTATTTTGCACAGGCCTGTCTCAAGGATTAATGGTTCTAAATGGTGATCAATCTCAAATTTGACCTCTTTTCAACAGGAATGACTACCAACAATCAAGAAAATCAGGAAATCTTTGCAATCAATAAACATTTAAATGGAAGTGAATGGAGCACTAATAATAAATGAAGGAGAAAAATGAAAATCTGGTGCTACACAAAAACTAAAATTCCACCAATGCCAATGTTTCTAATGTTTGTCATGTCCGAAACTGTGATCTAAAATAAAACAAAAATCCGGAGAAACATCATTATTCATATTGAAAACAAGTCTTTTTTTTATCGAAATCAGTGACATACCAGTAATCTAAAATCTTGTCAATTAAAGGGTAAAAATCCTATATATTAGAGTAGAGGTACATTTAAAAAAAATGTAAATAAAATTTTAATCTGATCGATTTTACAGCAATTTAATTTAGTAGATGTTAACAGTTTCAAATCATTTTCACAACACGTGTAAAAAAAAGATTCGTGACCTCAAATCATTCAATTTGGTGAAACAGAGAAAAAGTAAGGCACCCTGAAGTGTCTGAAAACATCAACAACACAAAAAAAACCCCAGAAAGACAAGGTATTTAGATTAGATGGTAATAGACCTAAATATTAAAATCTACTTACAGTACCACGTGAAAAGTACAGAGTGAAAGACCAGGCTTCTGAGCTGAATCTAGCTTAAGAATTGCTTTGAAAGGGTGAATCCCATATTTGAATTTGTTGTGTTTTGGATTGTAGTTGTGTTGGAATGTCTAGTATCTTTTGAAAACATGCTGCATTCATCTTCTCATCGATTTCCATTTCCCATCAGTTCCTTGTGCCTTTGGAGCTCAAACATCCCCAAAAAATCAGTGACCCACCTCCGTGTTTCACAGTGGGAATGGTGCTCCGTTCATCAAAGGTCTTATTGACTCATTTCCAAATATAGTTTTTATGGTTGTGGCCAAAAAGTTCAATTTTGGTCTCATCGCTCCAAATAACTTGAACAAATCTCTGAGCTGTTTGGCGTATTTTCAGTGGGCTACTTTGTGGCATTTGTAACTCGACCTTACAACCTATTTTTCTTAAAGGATCTCCTTATTGTTGTCCTTAAAACAGCCACCGCACATTTTTTTAGAGAGCCCTGTATTTCAGCTGAAGGTATTTGTTGGTGTTTCTTTGCATCCCTCACAACTTTTCTGGCAGTTGTAGCAGAATGTTTGTTGGTTTTATCAGAATCTTTCCTCAACACTGCTGATTCCCAGTTCTTTGGATAACTATTTATATCCCTTTCCTGTTCTGTACACTTCAACTACCTTTTCCTGCTTTCCCCATGGTTCTGATTTAAAAAATGTCACTGGATGAAAGAGGCAAGGGTCTATCAGGAGCCTGAAACTCAGAAACCTTTTATGCATAAACATTGTTTACAAGCAAACAGGTTGCAGATGAGGATGGTTACCTTTAAATCAGGGTCTTTTATAACATTTCTGTTGTCATTATGATTCAAAAAGAGGACTCTCATAGTCGTTTGCGAGTAAATGGATTCACCCAAACACTATTTGAGAAAGAGCACAAACATACTTTTAATATGCTTCCCCAAAATATGGTTAGTGTATTTTTTTTTGTTTAAGTTCTTTTATTGTTTAAGTCTTATATCCAGTACATTACAAAGTATTGTCTTTTTAATTTTGCAGTAAATAATTGATGATAGTAAATGGAATGTATACAGAAGTGAACCGTTGAGTTTAGCATTGAGAAAATCCTTTAAAAATGCACACGTCAACATTACGTCTCATTTAAAATTATTTCTAAGAAAACCCAAGTCTTTTCTTTGCTGCGAATGGTTTTGCTCGATGTATTTCTGCTAGTAAGCTTGGTTTATGACCGATCTAACCTTTTACCGAGGCTGCTATTTTATCTATGATCAGGCTTCATGTTTCGAATTCCTCGACTGCACGTGTAAGCACATGGTAACCCAGTTTTACAGCGATCAAAAATACAGCTTAAACACAAACTCTGTTCCCTCCAAACACACTCATAACACCTGGCCTGAAGATATATTTAATTTCTTTAAAGCAGAGTGTTTGTTCACAGACAGATGCTTTTGTTAATTGAGGACAGTGTGTCTTTCATCATTTTAAAGAGAAAGCGCATTTGTTCCCGGTGAAATTGTGCAGGAGATGATTCAGAATATAAAATGTAGTCATCCATGCTGTGTGTAATAAGCAGATCTACCTTCAAATGGTGTAATTACACCAAAGCTATTCATGCAGTAAATGGCAAAATTAACAAAAATTGAATGTTTTCTCACAAATCCCCATTGAGTTTGAAGCAAGAACTACCAATTCTGGAGGTTGGGTAACATTTTCTATAAAACTCCATGAATTATAATTCACAAAACACATTCAATACCAAGACACTCTTCGGCCACTTTATTAGGTACACCCTTCTAGTACAGGGTTGGATCATCTTTTGCATTGGTATAGACTCAACAATGTACTGGAAAGAGAGTTTCCTCAGAGATAAAATATTTTAGAAAAATTGGAATAAACTTGTGCTATCTTTAACTTATTGTCATAAACCCCATCTTTCCTTTTTCACTTGGTTGAGCCAAGTGTGTCTCACATTGCCGGCGGAGTGAAGACAAACAGCGATCATTGCTATGGTGCTGGCTTTAGAATGATTTTCGGCCAATGCAAATCTATAAAATCAAACTTTAAATTTATTTCCTCAGAAATTACATTATTTACACAAATGGTTTAAATGCTTTTTGAAAGTTATCCATACAGTGAACAAAGTTTATCGCGTGGTTCACCGTGGCTCAATTTTCTGCAAAAAAATATAGGCGGGTCCATGTGATTGACAGCTACAGTGAACTGAGTTGACTGACCGATTTCATCAAGTTCTGATCTGCCAACGATCAAATTCAGAGAAGTCACTCTCAAATTCTTGTTTATAATTACAAAATAAGTTGTATCTAATTTATGACTGCATGAGAGACGGGCATGCGTGAGGCGCAGCTCTGAAACCATGACCTTATCAGGAAATCGCGTGTGCGCATGTCTACCCATTAATGGTAGAATATTTTCTCAATGCTAGTAGGGGGTGTTACGTCGTCCATATTGAGATGAGCCAATTTACTATTTACTATAGTTGATTGAAATTCCTTTCCACCATATTAAATAAGATCAAACACCTACTTTTTCAACCACATCCCAGACCATTTGTCCAATCCTCACAAAGTTATTTGTGTCGTGTTGATTGGAGTTATGGTTTTTGATAAAAGCCATGACTATTTCAATGGCATCGTGGTTAGTGGAAGTCGAAGCTTAACAACCTAATGGCCCCAAACTTGGTGTGAGTCATCAGTACCTAAGGCTCACCCCAAAAACACAAGTTGCTGAGAGCGTCCTAGTGGTCAAAATTCGTAGCATCTTTAAAAAACATTTGAGTTCACTTGCAACAAGTGGTATTAGATGAGATGGTTGTGTATTTCCGCAGTTTCTGAAATACTCAAACCAGCCCGATTGGTTCAAATCATTTCTGATGCTTGGTTTGAACTGCAGCAGGTCGTCTTCACCATGTTTACATGCCTTAATGCATTGAGTTTCTGTCATGTCAATGGCTTATTAGATTAGTGCTAACAAGCAGTTGGACAGGTGTACCTAATGAAGTGGCCAGTGAGTGTTGTTGCTTATGGAAGAACATTCCATTCAAAGTCTGAGTGAGAAAAGCTTTCTGACAAATGCATAATCTCAGAGTCCTGCACAAAATTGTAAAATGTCTGCTTTGGTTCTACAGAAAAGCAAACCTGACGTCAAGAGCATTAAACTACGAGACGGTTTCTGCCACCAGAGCACACAGACCTCTCAGGAGGTTAAAGAAGCTATTTCAGGTAGGACGCGAGAGATTATGGAAGTGTGTATTATTAACGAGAAATAGGATGAAGATTCCTTTCATGAATTTCAATGTGGGGCTTTGGAAGATATTAGACTGACTCTGTGATTATCCACAGGTGAAACCGAGCTACAGAAACCAGAGGTCTGTCTTCACACTGATCTCATTCAACCCAGCAGCTCGAGTGCTCATCTAAACCTTCCAGAAGCAAGTGAGAGTCCAACTAGCACAGTAGAAAGCTACACAGCTATCTCAAAGTGTAGAGGGTCCTTACAGGTCCAGACGTTTGCTCCCGAAGTCCAGCTGGAGATGGAAGATACTGATCTTCGCTTGACAAAAAGCTCAGTGGCCACCACAGATGATCTCGAAAGTTACACGGAGTCGACAAACAAAGTGGAAACAGAGTTGCCCCTTCAAATCGAGCGGTGAGGAAGCAGAAAAATGAATGTTCACAACAAAATTATAGAGTTTGAAAATCCAACCGGTTTTGTAACAGATGATTAAACATTCTTAGTGGACACCTTTGAAGATAATTACATAGCAGAAGATGTCAATGAGCTGCACTTGTCCTCTAATGGACTTTTTCCTCCATAATTTCTCCACCCGGACCATCAAGAAGATAAGAAACCTCGCATTTACAAAAGATTAAACGTGACATCTCAGTAGTGTATGGAACAATCACAGCGCAAGTAGTCAAATAAGATAATACTTATTAAAAATAAAGCATTTAATCATTTAGAGGGAATCATTCTCATAATAACACAGCTAGATTTCACAGAGAACTGTAATGCACCGCTCCTTGTGGAAGAAGGGTGCAATTAGGAGCCGGGCATTTGTCATTTTTAAAAGGAAATGCTCATAAAGCAAGAGCTCCGTTTTTTAATGTGCTGGCTGTGTTTTGTACTGAGGCACAAAAGACCCTCTGCCTTAAATAATAGGCTGTGCAGTGGCCGCTGAAAAACATCTTTCATTAGACTAATGGCTAAGGTCTTGAGATTGGACCAATGGCGCATTGTAACTGCTGACTGAATGCATGTTGCCAAGCATTATACGTTTTGGTCCATTTTGTTTCCGTTATAATTAAGGACTTGGTGGTGTTATCAAGTTCACGGTTCATCACAGCCTCTCTCCAGCCATCTATACAGCACTTGCTTATTCTCATTACCGACTTCATTATGTTTTCACCAAAACATTTGCTGTTTTCTTCTTCTTTTCCATCATTTTGTCAATGGTAACCCTATGAAGTGCTTGCAGGAAGGTTATGAACTTTGGCACACTTACTACCAAGCCTCTGACCAATAAGCTGACCAAATTTGAACTCTAACTCAAACTCTCTAGCGCCACCACTCGGTCAAAGTTGGACTTAGGTTTATGCTTATTAACTGGTATAAACATATATTTTCGTATGAATTCCACTATTGATTCCTTGGCTTGACGTTATAATGTCTTTTTCTACCATTTTAAAATTTTAGGAAAAATCTTTCAAAAGTTCATCTTTTCCTTCTCAAAATTGTATTCACTGAAATGGAAATTTGGTCTAGATAGATCATCCAATAACTATGCTGATCAAAAGTCTCTACACAGAGATACAAATTTTCAGAAGTCCGAAGTTTCGTGCAACAATGTACCTTGATCGAAAACCATGGGTGCCACTGCAAGAGTGGTGTTAATGAGAAAGAAATTTGCACTGTTTTATCGGATAGTAAGGAGAAAGACCAAAGGGGACTCTTTTGATGACGTGAAGAGGAGGTAAAAGAGCCGCTCAGTGGCACTCAATCCACATTTTCAAAGCGAGTTCGTACAGGAAACAGGATTTTTTCTATGTGTTATTTGATTTCTTCTCTGTGGTCGTCTTCTTCTTTCCTGTTTCCCTGTTTGCCGCGGAGTGCATCTTTTTACCATGAACGCCATCTTCAGGCAGGGAGAGTCACTGCATCAATATTTCCTCGAGCCTCACAAAGGACACCCTGCTAAGAAGCCATCCAAAGATTTGTGTGAATCTTAATTGAGATTGGTCTGTAAAGAGCTTAATTGTAAAGGCCTTAGTTATACGGAGAATTTTTGATTTGTCAGTTTTCGAAAAATTAGTGAATGATCATGACACACAATGTACCACAAGATTATATCTCCGCAACGCTTTAGCCTACTTACTGCAAATTTGGTCTGTGTATAAAAACTATGATCTGAGGTTCCAAGCAGTGTTTCACCGTTGTGCTACCCAAGTGGTTCTGAGATCTAAAAAAATGGGAGTTTTGCCAACATCTTCAAAGCCGGTTTTCATGTTTGGAGCATCAAGTTGATTTGAACCATGTCCAATTTTACTGTGTCAGCCATTTTTAACTATCTAAATAAAATCTCTGTATTTTTCTAACACTTTACCATAAAACTCTGAAAGTTTGCACGCACGTTTAGCATTAAACCCTGAAGGGAATCAATAGGGTTCAAGCCATCGAAAATGCTAATTACTTTTGCTAGCTTTTGCTTATTGTCGTAAACCCCATTTTCACTAGGTCGAGAATATGAAAACCAAACTGAATAAGTTTTAATTTTTTTCTGCCATTTTATATTAGATCAAAATCCTAATTTTTCTAATCCATCCCAGACCATTTGTCCAAGTCTCACCAAATTTTAATTTTAACATCTTTACACCTTGCTGGCAAAAATCGTGTTGATTGGAGTTACGTTTTTTTTTTTTTATAAAAGCCATGACTATTTCAATGGCATCATGGCAATTGGAGTCCGAAGCTCGGCGACCTATTGGCCCTAAACTGGGTGTGAGTCATGCCAAGGCTGACCCCAAAACAATGTGAACAATGTGGTGAAAAATCATAAAATTGTTAAAAGTGAAGTCTCAGGCAGGAATCTCCTTTAAAAATCCAAGTGAAGTCTCTGCAACCTTTTGCCATATTGGCACCAAACTTGGTGTAAGTTATCAATACCTAAGGCTGACCCAAAACACAAGTTGTTAAGAGCGGCACCTAATGGTCAAAAATCATAATAAGTTAAAAGCCCTCAAACTGTTTGACTTTGATTAGATTTATTTCAATATGCCTAGAATAGCATCAATATGTTTTTTTTTCTGTTCGAAGCTATTTCTGCTCAAATTTTGCTCTCTGGCCCTCCTTGTAGTTATATTCATTGAAGGATGTTCTTTTCATTATTTTAGAGCCGTTGAAGAGTCAGATGCTACAGAAGTTGGAGAGCCTTTGCTTAAAGCAGTAGTTCATGGACAACAAGAAGAGATGAAGGTTGAGGTTGGAGAAAAACACGCTGAGGTTTCATCACTTGTTAATGAAGCCTCGTTAAAATCACCAGAGAAGCAGAAGAAGGGGGATGTTGCAAACAAGCTTCACAAGAAGGTGCATGCTCCTCACAAACCTGAGCTGGGCACTAAAGAGCAGGCGAAAGATGCAGAAACTACAGAAAAAAAGACTGAGGATGCGGTAAAGCTGGAAACAAAAGTGGATGAGATACAGGCTATTAAAAGTGTGAAGAAGACTGAAAACACAAACTATGAAAACGTTTTGCAGCCTGAAACGGAAAAGAAAAGTGTCGCTCTGAATCCTCAAATTACAATGCACACAGATGGAGGAAAAGGCAAGGCAGCATTTCTAAGAAAAGCAGAATCCACTCTGCTGATCATTGGTGAGTTGAGAGAGTGTTGGTAAGTATTCAAATCAGGGAATGTACACAAGTGATAAAACTTGCTTGTGTGTGTGTTCTTCACACAGTTAAATAATTATGGCTTGAGTCATTAATTTGGTTGTTTGATGGCACACACTGTACCTGCAATTGTCTAATTCACTTAAAATCTAATGGAAAAGTAATGGTAATAATAGATTCAAACAGGCTTTTCTCAGGGATCGTTAATGTGAGGAGTAAATGATACTGTATGCAAATATATTTAATTAAATTAGCCTAACACCAAAAAAAGTCCTGACTCAATTTACAGTTGTCCTCATAAGTTTTTACATACTCTGGTAAAATGTAGGATTTCTTTGCTATTTTTGCAAAAATAAGGATAATAACACGAAAGCATTTTCCTCACTTATAGTTAGTAGTTTGGAGTAGCCATTTTTCTGCCAGACAACTCTGTTTACTTTTTTTAAATCGTAATTTAAATAACCTTTTTTTTTAAATCATAATGACAACAGAAAGGATCTAAACTCAGTTGAATGACAATAAATGTTTTAACCCAACCACCAACTATCAGTAGGGGGAAGGTTTTTGTGTTATCATTCATATTTTCTAAATAAAAAATGGCCAAGAAATCAGAAATTTTGCCAGGGTATGAAAACTTTAGCTTTAGATGAGTAACATTCATATTTGTCCATTAGCTTTAAGTGCAACAAAGCCCCTTTAAATTGAGGAGAAGAGATTATTGTTTATCACAATGTGAAAAATGGTGCCGCATCTGCCAGATTCATTAATCAACCTCTCTTGAGGGAGTGACAATAGTCTCATCACTCTTCTCTTGTGTTCTAGATGACAGTCCACCTCTCCCAGCTCCTTTTGAGCATCGTATCGTCAGTGCAAAACAAGTTCCCCTGAACTCATACTATGCTGTCAACCCCAAAGAGCTACTAGGCGGGTAAGTGCATGCTTTAAAAGATGGTAAACCCAGAAAAAAAGAAATGTCATTCTTTTCTGACCAACGAATTAAATGACTACTTACTTTTTCTTGTGAAACTCAATACAAAACTCTGAGGCACATACATTGGGTGACATAAGTTTGGGCACCCCTGTAACTTTTCATGATTTTACTCTGTAGTAATGTTCGTGTAGTAAGTAAAATATAGTTTGTATAATTTGATATTTAAACACATTTAGGTGCCATAAACAAAAATTTTGTGCAGCCACCAAACACTTTCTGTAGTTTCCAATTAGAGTTTGGATTCTGGCAGAAGGTATTTTGGAACATTACAAAACATTTCCAGTTCAGTCCAATTTGACCGTTTCCGAGTATGGACAGCCCACTTTAAATCGCACGACAAATTTCCACCACAGACTATTTCCGTGCATCATATCAACTTTATTTGACTTCTCAAATATCACTGTGTTTGTCTCCTGTTTGATATCAATCCAAGAAGGCATCGAGATTTGTTTATTTACCACCATGATTGTTCCGACTGTCCTCTATGGCTGCGAGACGTCGCTACTTTCCAACAATGTTGTTTCTGACAGATATTCTGCAAAAACCCACAGATAGGTTGAAATTGTCGCATGAGATGGACACCTAAAAACGGGAAGCGACGAGGTGCCGCCCCTAGAATAACCATGGAGGATGCTTATAAAACATCTTGCAAAGTTCCTCGACCATTGCTTTCACTGATTGAACACTTATTGAAAACACTGTCGGTAGCCATGTTTTCATCATAAGAAGCAAATAATATTTATGTGCAAAACTGTAATATTGCATAAAATATTTGCAAATGTCCATCCAACGAGTCCATTCGTTCAAAATCGTCGATGCCTGATGAACTGGCACCAAAGAAGACATTTTTTCATATAGAATAACTTTCTTCCGTCTTAGAAAACGTAGGTGAAGTACAATATCGCTGCTCAATGGCTCAGTCGAGCATGGGGGAGGGAGACTGCTCTTTGGAGAACAGAGCCCGTCAAGACAGTTCTTGGAGGTGATGATCCCTAAGGAAATTTAAAAGACCAAAACAACATTTCAGTTGTGCAATGAAAATCGCCCCAGTTCTGACAAAAAAATGCATCGCACTGCGGAAACTTGCTACAGGTGCCGAGTACACTGGGTTTATTCTGTAAATGCATTTCCATCGTAGTTTAGGCACATTTCTTCTAATCGATAAAGAGCTTATCATTTTCAAAATGTATGCTCATTTTGGCGTTTCCCTTCAGGGTTTTTATGCAATATTTCAAAATGTGCATACAATAGGTGCATGGAAAAGCATCTAGTAACTTGTGTAGGTGAACTATTGGCCATGTTGGTGTAGGGGTAAGTTTATTTGGTGGAAAATACCTTTAAGGGGGGGGGGGTATTATGTAAAATCTACTTTATTGAGCTTTATGTTGTGTTATAATGCCAGTCCATTGTAAAAAAAAACGCACCTGAATCGTGGCTTTGAATCATTTGTGCGTATTTAAGTAATCCTTGAATCTCCTGTGGTAGACATTGTGGGGTGCTAAAACGCTCTGGTTTGCGAAGCCCCAGCCCTTTTGCGTAGCTCCGCCTCTGTCCCCCGTCTGCTGCTGCACCGCTCCTCCCACTTCAGCTCCGCCAACGACTGAGGGAGCTACTCTTAGCTGGTCTCACGACGTGTCAACGAAGCTCCTTGTTCAGAGTGCTTTTCTCTATAGTTCTCCGGATTACAAAATGACTTCTACAAGGAGATGTATGTTTGGATGCCAAGGAGAGAGCCCTCTCTTTACCCTTCCCAAGGATGACACACTTCGTCAAAAATGGTTGGATTTAATTTTTGGAGCATATTTTCATTATGATGCATATTTTTAATTTCCACAAAATGTTGTAAATTTACAAGAGGATATTTACCAAGCAGACACGTCTTGGAAAAAGTCTCTGTACTTGCTCCGGTTCCACCGAAAACTCACTTTCTGGGTCCGACGTAGGATTGTATGCATCGGCTTATACAATATCCTCAGTTGCCATTTTGCAAAAACACGATTTTAATGTTTTTACTATGAAAATGTAGCGGCGCTCTGAAAATGAAAACAAACGGTGGCAGTGCGCATGGAGTATGACGCACTGAAGGGGGCGTGTTGGAAAAAAGGAGGAGGCTCTTAAAGAGACAGGTGAATATCAGGGCGTTACGCGCAGCTAAGATGCCAAGGCAAATTTCTATGAGGTTGTTTATGACAAATACAGCGATTTCAATCCAACTGTTGGTAAATATTGTTAATTGAGTGTGCTATAAAACAACACTATATGCCTGAAAAACATATAATACCCCCTCTTTAATTGGTCAGATCTTGTTGGTAATATAATAAAAAATATTTATAATTTTATTTATTCATTTTAGTATAAAATAAGCAAATCTACTTGTACACTCACATCTACACATTGTTTTTTCTGGGTTGTATTGAATGGGCTAACAATAGGGCACCAGATAAGCATATACAGGTGGGTGCGGCCATTTGGAATCAATGTTCTGTTCTGCTCAGGACAGGCAGATAAGAACGCAGCCACTCTACGTGTAGCACATAGCTGAGTGACTGCTGCATACAGATTGGACTCATTTGCTCTCCCTCTATGCACTGCTCCTCATACAGCACTGGCATGTTTTTGACTCCTCGTCAACAAGAGTTTATTTTGGGCAGGTGTTGAGAAGGTCTCTTTGCATGGGACTTATTTACAGCCACCAGCAGCAACAACAGCTAGCATCTTAACACACAATTTCACACCATGGAGAAAACACACAGCATGGGAAAACAAGAGGGAGAGTGGCAGGCAGTGCTGAAAAAGGCTTGCAGAGATTTCCGTGAATCAAAAGAAATCTCTGTATCTTTTGCAGTGGACGTTTCGGGCAGGTACACAAGTGTGCTGAATTATCATCAGGTCTTACGCTGGCTGCTAAGATAATAAAAGTCCGTGGGATGAAAGAAAGGGTGAGTACAAAACATTACAGTTTCTCCCCTCGCCAGCACTCTTTCTCTCTTCTCCCACTCCAATCTGTCCATCACTCTGTTCCTGTGAGGTTGATTTATGAGAACATTTCCTTGACAACTGTTCTGCGCACATGAGCATATGAAAGAATACAGTTAATCACACATCTCATACTCTCTTGTGGACTCAAAAAGACAAGTAAGTGTATTGATTTAGTACCCTCCTTGATGAAAAAGTACCTTTTATTGTATTTTCCAAATGTTCATCTGTTTTGTTTATTGTACAGTTGTGCTCATAAGTTTACATATCCTGGCAAATGTTTGGATTTCCTGGTCATTTTTCAGAAAATACAAGCGATGAACTAATTTTTAAAAGTAATTTTTACAACATAATGTCAACAGAAACTTTCCAAATGTCCAGATCAAAAGTTGACATACCTTGGTGATTTTGGCCTGATGACATGAACAAAGGAAAATGGGTTGCATAGGCAAGTTGCCAGAAAGATGGTATTTTCAGAGGTGGTAATGAAATGGCAAGTCCAAGTTAAGTGTCAAATCAAGGCAGGCCAATTCCGAGTCAAGTCCCAAGTCAAAGCAGGGCAAGTCCAAGTCAAGTCCCAAGTCAATACATGGCAATTCCAACTCAAGTCTTAAGTCAAGGCAGGGCAAGTCCAAGTCAAGCCCCAAGTCAATGCATGGCAAGACCAAATCAAGTCCTAAGTCAATGCATGGTAAGTCCAAGTCAAGTCTCATGGCAAGCCAGGGCAAGTCTGAGTCAAGCCCCAAGTCAATTCAGGGCAAGTCCAAGTCATGTCTCAAGTCAAGGCAGGGGAAATCTGAGTCAAGTCCCTAGTCAGTTCAGGTCAAGTCTGAAGTCAAGGTAAGTCCCAGTGAAGTCCCAAGTCATAACAGATCAAGTCCAAGTCAAGGCAGGGCAAGTCTGAGTCAAGCCCCAAGTCAATTCAAGGCAAGTCCAAGTCATGTCTCAAGTCAAGGCAGGGGAAATCAGAGTCAAGTCCCTAGTCAGTTCAGGTCAAGTCTGAAGTCAAGTTAAGTCCCAGTGAAGTCCCAAGTCATAACAGATCAAGTCCAAGTCAAGGCAGGGTGAAGTCTGATACAAGTCCCAAGTCAATGCAGGGCAAGTCCAAGTCAAGTTTCAAGTCAAGGCAGGGCAAGTCCGAGTCAAGTCCCAAGTCAATGAAGGGCAAGTCCAAGTTAAGACTCAAGTCAAGGTAGGGCAAGTCCAAATCAAGTCTCAAGTCAATACAGGTCAAGTCCCAAGTCAATGCACGGTAAGTCCAAGTCAAGTCTCAAGTCAAGGCAGGGCAAATCCAAATCAAACTCACCTTACCCTCACCAGCAGCTCAAACCAGCCCAAGACTTTACAAAATTTTGGGTGTTTTTGCCAAGAATAATAGTCTGCTTTACCAAAAGAGAAGATAAAGAAACTCATCGACAACGACACAAAAAATTTCAAGCTGTCATTGTCATTGGGGGGAATATAAAATATTTAGAGCTAAACTTTTGACCAGGGTAATTTTGGAAGTTTATCCAGGGTGTGTAAACTTATGAGCCCAATTGTGAAATACAAAAAATGCCTTTCCCATGGCTCAGTCAGTAGAGCAACTTTGGCTCAAACCCTTGGGAAAGCAGGAACTTACCAAATGTCTTCCTGCCTTGAAATGTAAGTCCCAACACATTGTTTATGTTTCAAAAAGTGCTGGTGAAGGCATCTAACAACCTCATTGGAAAACTTTTCTGTAACCTCTAATCTTTTAGTTGCCACCATTAGAGTCCAGCAGAAGGCAAGGTATTCCGAAAAATCTGATCATATTCACTCTATTCCACACCGTTGACATAAATGTCAATGGAGTAAAAGGAGTCAACAGGCAATCATGTAGAGTGTAAGTTCAGTCGGTCTCTCTAAGAGCCATTCCTGGGAACATTTGCATTTTGAAATGATGCTTCCTTGCAACAACCTTTCCTGCCTGATCCATCTGCTCTGCGCCGCAAAAGGAGAGAGAGAGAGAAAGCAGAAGAAAGAGTTTCATTCTTGAAGTAACTCAATGCTTTCCCTTGGTCTGTTGACAGGAAGGGCTGGAATAATAAGGAGAGGAAATTACAGGCTTGCCAAAGACCATAGTTATCAGGGAACTACTGATTAGTTACCATATGTTCTCATGGAACTACTGAATAGTTACTGAATGCTTATCACTTAGTTATCAGAGAACTACTTAGTACTTGGAAGAATATTCTAAAGTGACAACACAGATTGTGACAACACAGGTAACAGATTCGTTAATGGTAGTTACTTAGGAGCTATGAGTACATTCAATAGTTACTGATAGTTACTGGTTAGTTCTGTAGTAAGTAAGGAAGGGTATTCTAAAGTGTTACCGATTTTTATAATCTTTTAATCGTTTTTATTCCAGGATGAAGTAAAGAACGAGATCGGGGTTATGAACCAACTAAACCATGTGAATCTGATTCAACTATATGATGCTTTTGAGTCTCGGACGAACCTCACACTCATTATGGAATAGTAAGTAGACTTCGGTGGAATTGCTGTTGCTAAAAATAAGAAAGTTTAGTTAGTTTCAATCTACAGTTGTGCTGATACGTTTATATATGCTGCCAAAAGTGGATGGGTGGAGCAATTTATTATTAAGATAGACAATACACAGTATTACAGTGGGTTTGTGTTTCGTTCCACATTGTCTTTTACGATTTCTCTCCAAATGTAACGTTAAAGTTCAATTTTGCTCTCATTGCTCCAAATAACTTTGTCCCAGAAGTTTGGAAGCTTGTCTCTGAGCTGTTTGGCATATTGTAAGCAGGCTACAATATGCCTACGCTAGCCACTCAAACCCTTTTGTGTCAGTGTTTGTGCATGAAATCTGAGTTTCTGTTGTTTTGGCCAAGAAATCAGAAAATCATTAAACTTATGAGCACAACTGTAATTAGATAACTATGGCAGAACACCTTTCCTTTAACCCAGAAACTTGTTATGTTGAATAAAGACCAATACAAGGAGTCATTGGAATGAACAGAAACTTGGCTCGGTTTTCATGGATGTTTTTAACTTCTTGTTCCGTTTAATAATTCTGGATGATTATTGCCTTTCATTGGTGAATATTAGCAAAACTAATTTTCTCTCCTGTCCTGATCCTCACATTCTGTCACAAGAACACCAATCTCTCCCACGCCTGCCACTTTACACAATCAGGATGGTGTCATCTCTCTGCCATCTCCAAAGATTTAATTCACATTGGATTGACGCTGTACTGAAACAGCAGCTTGCAGTTGCTCCGCACGTAAACATCTTTGAGTAATGCAAGCCAACAGTAAATGATGAGGCATGTGAAACGCTTATTTATTTTGCTTTGGCATTGTGAAAATGCTCACATCCGCATTAGTCTTCTGATCTTACTCTGAACTAAAAGAGGAGGAGATAACTTGTGATTGCTCCATTTGAAAGATGTTTCCATGCTTTGTTATTTCAGTGTGGAGGGTGGCGAGTTGTTTGAACGAATCGTTGATGAGAAATACCAGCTGACGGAGCTGGATGCCATCGTGTTTACCAGGCAGATTTGTGAGGGGGTTCAGTACCTTCACCAGCAGTACATTCTCCATTTAGATCTTAAGGTAAAGCTCACACAACGAGCTGAATGTTATAATGTGATACTGACGGGATTAGCGCTGGATAGTGTCGAATGTCTCTGTGGAAAAATCCACCAACGAAAAACATGTGCGCGTTGACATTAGCAGAATGAGTGACATAGAATTTGATCAGATCACAGTCTAAAAAATGGCTGTTATTTTAGAAAATACCATCAAATGTTTTTTTTTTGCGTTTTTTTTTTTTTTTTTTTTTTGGGGGGGGGGGGTCTCAGATTCTGACTTTAACATGACTTTTGTTTCTTCCAATGTGAAACGCAGCCAGAAAACATCTTATGTGTGAACACCACAGGCAATCAGATCAAGATCATTGACTTCGGACTCGCCAGAAAGTAAGTCGGACTCTATGTCGCTCACCGGCCACTTTATTAGGTACACCAATTAAAAATTTGTACAAATTTCTAAGCAGCCAATCACATGTCACAAATCAATGACTTTAGGCATGTAGACATGGCCAAGACGATCTGCTGCATTAGAATGGGGAAGAAAGGGGATTTAAGTGACTGAATGGTGGTTGTTAGTGCCAGATGGGCTGGTATGGATATCAAAGAAACTGCGGATCTACTGGGATTTTTACACACAGCCATTTCTAGGATTTACAGAGAATTGATAGAAAAACTGCAATGGACAAGAAAAACTGTCCAGGATGTACCCCTGCCTTTCGCCCAAGGTGCGCTGGAGATAGGCACCTCCAGACCCCCATGACGCCAAAAAAGCTGGAAAATGAATAAACGATTTAACGAATTAATTAAATATCTTCTGACCATCAGTTCGGTGTAAGAGGAGGTCGCTGCGATCAGATTTAGAGGTCTAGTCACTCCCACTTTCCAGGTCAGATGGTGACCTCACACACACACACCACACTCTGGTTAGAAAGCTTATTTTCAGAAGTAACTAATTTTCAGAAGCATTAGGGTTAGCGATAGCGTTAGGGTTAGCGTTGGAGTGGCTTATTATGTGAATATGGCCTCTGAGGAGTGCTTCCAGTACTTTGTTGAATCCATGCCTCCACATTTGAAAATAGGCAGTTCTGAAGGCGAAAGGGTCCAGCCTGGTGCTTGCAAGGTGTACCTAATAAAGTGGCCAACGAGTGCTTATTCTAAATGTTGTTGAATGTCTGAGAAAGTGCCTTAATTAAAGGGATCCTGAACTAAGAATCTGGCAAACTCTTTCATGCATGAATCGATGGATTAATGAAAACACCCTGAAGCTTTCAGAACTTAAAGCAGTTGTTTCTTTAGAAAATGGCTTTTATTGGAGCATGCATCTCCAGAAAACATTGTGAGAGACATTTACTGAATACAAATGTTGTGTACTGTTAGTTTCTCACTCTTTAAAAAGAATTCAGTGTTTTTTCCTGAAGCAGAAATATTTCTTATGCCATGTAAGAGGAAAAGGGGTGTGATGAAAGAAGGAGTCAGCTTAGTTGCTGTCTATTTCCCTCAATGCGCTCTCTCTTTCTCACGCTTTAGCGCATGCGACTAGCATAGCTTAAGATGCTAAAATGTTGAGACAATAAAACCTGTTTGAGGTTTCAACTAGGTTTGTTTTGGAGCCTTTGCTATTAATATACGAAGAATGCTTATAAAATGAATAAACATGTCTCAATACAACACTTATATCTGTTTGAAATGTGTTGCTGTGGCGAAAACAGGGACCACTTTGCTTCCAATTTAGTGGAAAACTTGATTTTCTTCTGATTTGGTGCCAATCTGGAGCTCAAAGGTGTAAACTGGCCACAGATTCATCTCTTAACAGGTCATTTCCTCGAGAGAACTCTCAGAATATTCAACATTGTTGACCAATCAGAGCAATGAACAATTCATATTAATGGGTCGAAGCCACTGAACCGTTTGATAATATTCCAATTTCCAAATTATTTACAGCTCCCTATAAATCCCTGATTAAAACTGAGTCAAAATATTTCTCCCTTTGTCATTAAAGCACGTTTTTAGTGCACTTTGCTATTTTTACACATGAAACAAGCAGGTGACATTGTCTTCAATGATTCGCTTCACACTCCTGAAGTGCACATGGTCACCTTGACTACAGAGACATTCCTTCATGAATAGCATCTTTCTTTACTTTGACATTTGGTAACTGTCAAATACAGGACAGAAAGTGAGACACAAGTTTCGTTTTGTGGGTTTTTGTTAAAGACTTTTATCCACAATGACTTTGAAATGTAAAAACAGTACAACAAAGGGAGTCCATGCTACTGAGAAGGAATACCAAGTGGCAGGAGTACAAAAGCAAAAATACAGCGATATGGTAGACTGTGCAAAAACAAGAGAAAGAGAAGGCGGAGCTTGTTGAATGAACCAGCTCTTCACAAGGGTGTTACAGGCTTTTTGAAAATGCAAAACAGCTTCATTTTCATCATGTCGCTCAGAGGAATCTACCACAGACGAATCAGTGATAAAGATTGTTTTGGAATGTGATTTGAGGCTCTTTGTTCCATCAGATTCCATTTGTATTTTTCACATCAGGCTGTGTGAACAATATCAATTTGAATGTAGAAAAAAAGTAGTGTGTCTATTTTAACACACAATGAAATTTGGCAGTATTAGCATTTGCATAAACACAAATTTAATTAAATTAATGAGAAGCAAAATAAGATAAAAAAATATAGCTATAATACATTAATTATATATAGATATTACTTATAAACATATAAAAAATGTATATGATTTAAAATTATGGTCTATTTGCAGATGGGTGCTATAAACGGCGTTTATATGACAAAGTTCGGGGGGAGCTTATTAGGACTAGCTAATCATCTATCCCTGCCTATCGCATTTCAAGCTGCCCCACCTCTACTCCTTTACCACATTAAAGAGCGTTGTGTTGTAATGACCAGGGACCCGTCTGCTGCAGTTTTTTTCGGCTAGAGATTTATTTTTTGAAAGTGACTTTGCATTACTTAATTTTCAAACAGGAAGTCTGAAATAGTGAATAATGATTTTAAGTTAAGAATTTAACCAGTTTCCCCAGCAATGGTGGAGTGGGGCAAACCACACAGCATCCTCCAGTGTTTGATTATCTAAAACCCCCCAACCCTGCAAGCAGCAATCAAAGGGCTCGAGCACCTCCGCCTACATCACTTTTCTATGGTCAGTTCATTGCAATATGGTGATTAACCAATCCTTAATTAGAAAATGTATTCAAGCAAGAAATACAAAATATACTGAACAATACAGACAAAAAAAATTACAACCACTTCTCAAAGTATCACTACTCCCAGGTGGCGCTAATCAATCGAAATATTTATAAGTCTAAATATTTTCTGGTATTTTTGGGCCAAGATTCTTGTCACTTATCTCAAAATTGGTAATAAGAAGCGGTACCTTTTCAACATTAAATGTTGTTCCTCTAAACGAGAGTGTGTTCAGACATGCACTGTAAACAAAGTTGGTAAATTTGGGACCAATCAGATATTGTATGACTGACTTCTAACAACTTTCTGTTTATGACGAATTGTCAACATTCAATGGCCTTTTTGTGAGCGCATATATGGAACAAAACAATGCCAAAAGAATTTGAAATTAAAAGCTTGTTGAATTACACAACTGGGAAAAAATGCTGCATTTTAACATGGTTGTATATTTAAGTAGTGAATATTTAAATCGGAAACATTCCACCAACTTTTTTTATTGTAAGAAAATTCAATAATTATTATTCACCTCACAAAGTCCATTTCAATTCAGTTTGTTTGATAATTCCAACAATAACATTCGTCAGACAATTTTCGGTTGATTTTTATTTCACTTTACAAATTCGTCTCCAAAAATTAAGTGGTTCAAATCGACCGCTCACATCCGGGAACTGTAGCAAAAGCAATATATACCGATAGAAGATCGACATCGGCTGTTAGACGTCCTCACCAGCGGGTGGTGCTAGCGGCTGTAAATGGCTTTATGATCAGGCCTGTGCAAAACGGATATATATAAAGGACGTCTAACAGCAGATGTAATCCCTGTAAATACAATGCCTTAAAATGTAAGCACTGTTAATTGCAAAGCATTTTTTCCCAGTTGGAATTATTAAACAAACTATATATTTTGGAAACTGACTTTGTGAGATGAATATTAATTATTGAATTTTTTAACAATAAAAAAGTTGGTGAAAAGTTTCCGATTTAAATATTCACTACTTAAATATACAACCATGCTAAAATGCAGCGCACAAAAATGCAACCCCTTCAAATAGAGTGCCTTAAAATGTAAGCACTGTTAATTGCAAAGCACTTTTTTTCGCAGCTATGTAATTCAACAAGCTTTTTATTTCAAATACTTTTGGCATTATTTTGTTCCATACGCTTAGATTATCGAAAAAAAAAAAGCTTCACATTTTCACTTTTCAAATGCCTCAAGATATTAGGAGTTTGGGTGCAAACAGATAAAATCCCTTGGAGGACTTCTATGACTTTTGAGAGGTTTTTGCAAAATATCCAACTTCCTGTCGATTTTGGAAACGCGATCCATATTACTTAAATTTAAGTCCTGTAACCCTACTTATGACTACAGAATTTCATTTGTGTACAACAAACTGCAACATAAGCTGAAATGTGTTAGGTGGCGCTATAGAGCAATTTTGCCACACCCACTTTTCAAACCAATCAGACTTTTCGGGAACGTTTAGGCCCTCAGAAATGGCCAGAAGGCTGCAAAACAATAATACTCTGAGCAAATACAAAAGGGTTCTACACACCTTTTGAGTTCGAGCACTAATTAGATAAAGGGCATTGACAAATCACTGGGCCCAACTGCACTGTGGCACTCCGGTATTGCAGCTGGATCATATGGTTGCAGCCCTCTCTTTGGAAGTGCATTGCATTTGCTGATTAACATTTATTTTTATCTGTTCATCTGATGCATGTCTGTGTCTGGATTAAAAAAGTCTTTTAAACGTATTTTATTGCTACTTGCTGGTAAAAAAAACTAAACATTTTGATATATAAAGAACAAAATTTCCTAAATTTTTTTAGAGCTGTAGTGCATTTTTTAAGGCAACCGTGGTCTTAATTTTAGCTATTAAGCTACAAAATATCATGGTGAAACTGATAAAAAAACCATGGTTAACTTGTCTTAAAATGATCATGTTTTATTTGGTTCAGCTGTGTTTCTGTGTGAATCCTGCAATTTTGTAGCATGCAGGAACATTTTCTTTTACTGCTCAGTCTGAACTTTTACATATTAATGATGAGGATCGTACCAAAACTAGCTCTGAGCGTTGCAAATATTGAAAATGTGCTGTAATCATAACAGGAAGTTAGGATATTACACATCAAGCACCACATCCATTGAACTTCATTTTTCATCAGCGTTACCCTCAACTGTGTGGGCGTTTGTAGTTTATTGTTAGTAGTTTGAGATATTCAGATATACATCTCATAAGTTGGAAAAATGTTAGATTTCTTGGCCAACTTTTTACTTTTTGAAGTTTCTAGAGCCTCAAGTCTACCCTTAAAAGCCTGAAGTCTCTTGAAGTAGTTGTTAATGAGGTTCATCTTCTCTATTTGGTAAAGCAGCACATTCTTCTTGGTAAAAAGCCTCCAGCTCTTGTAAATTCTTGGGCTGTCTTCTCCCCATAGTGTTTCAATGGTGTTGAGGTCAGGAGACTGAGATCCACTCCAGAACCTTCACTTTGTTCAGGTGGAAAGTGGACTTGGCTTTGTGTTTTGAATCGTTTCTTGTTGGAATATCCAATAGGGAGTAAATTTTCCTCCAGTATACTTTGATAACAAGCAGCATTCATTCATTCATTCATTCCTTTATCTTCTAACCCATTTATCATTCCCTTTTGGGGTCACGGAAATCCAGCGCACATCGGGCGAGCGGTGGGGGTACACCCTGGACAGGTGCTAGTCCATCACAGGGCAGCTGCATTCATCTCACCATCAATGACTAAGTTTCCTGTGCGTTTTCCACAAAAATGCTTTTGTGTTATCATTCATATTTAAAAAAAAAATGGCCAAGAAATCAGAAAGTTCACCAGGGAACATAAACTTATGAGCACAACTGCGGTAGAGTTTATTAAGATTAACTACATATAACATTTGCAAATATTTGTAACATTTGATTTTGTGTTTTTCCCTCCCACAAGGTATCGACCCAGAGAAAAACTAAAGGTCAACTTTGGAACCCCAGAATTCCTGGCTCCAGAAGTCGTCAACTATGACTTTGTGTCGTTTCCCACAGACATGTGGAGCGTTGGTGTCATCACATACATGCTGTGAGTGCACAACTTTAGAAACAGTAAGCGCAATATATTCACACAGACCCTTGAAAAACATTACCCTTGACTTACATAAAAGAATCAGAAATCATATCAGAAAACACTGTATGATGTCAGCGAGCATTAATATTTTATGCCTTACAGAAAACTTCTTTCTTCCAGCCTTGAATTGCACTGACATTGACTCCTGAGTGAAATATGAGTGAGATCAAAAGCCAAATGCAGATGTGAAGCTCGTGAAAGCTTTAGAGGCAAGAGAGCATTCAATAGAGCTCTGATAAAAGGCCTCCGGTCCCTGGCACAGAACATATACGGCGTAAAAAAAAACAAACACACAAGAAAACACAATGTCCCATATCTGATGGTGATCCCTCCGCCTGCTCTACCATAGATGACCCTCCACACCAGCAAATCGGGTCAAGCCTCTGTGATGGAATCAAAACTAATTACCCAACAGCTGTTGCACGAGATTTAGGAGGGTTTGCCCATCCAGAGATACGTGTCTCACCTACTTCACACATCTCTTGAGAACTGAGCAGCCGAACGGACTCAAGCATGCAGTGTGTTGAACTATTTATAGCTGCTCATTTAAATTAAACTCCAGCACATAATTGTGTTAGTACTCGTGTGTCGCCATAACTCGTGTTGGCCTAATTCTGAAGACGGTCTAATTCAGGTTAAATAGCAATATACTATTGTTTGTGAGAAATGTTTATTAGTTCTTAAAGGGATACTCCACTTTTTCCAAAACATGCTCCTGAGATAAAAAGTCATGTTCTCCAGATCTCACGATAGCAGTTACACATGTATTTAATGACTTTTTGACAGTCTGGATTGGTTGGCGTCAATGTCTAATGTTTTTTTAGAAGAAATTGCAAAAGAATAGACCACCCGTAGGGGATTCAAACCCCGGCTTGAATCCACTGCAATTCTGGGGTGATTCAAAATACTTAATACTTATTTACTTAATACTTAATACTAATTTGAGGCACAGACCATGTCATAGCAACCAAGTTGTTGACCCTAGCAACCAAATTATTAGAACTCTACCTAAACCTCAAAAATACTTCTAATTTTATGTCACAGACCATGCCATAGCAACCAAGTTGTTGACCCTAGCAACCAAATTATTAGAACTCTACCTCAACTTCAAAAATACTTCTAATTTTACAATGCCATAGCAACCAAGTTGTTGACCCTAGCAACCAATTTATTAGAACTCTACCTCAACTTTGGAAAATTTACATTTTATGTCACTGGCCCCTGCATAGCAGCCAGACTGTTTACCATAGCAACCCATTTGTCATATCTTTATCTTAACTTAGGAAAATCACAGAGACATGGGGGTTGGTTCATTGTACTCATAGTGACATGAGTCACTGTGATAATATGTGTTATAATTATACATTATAATATGTTACTGACCCCATATAGCAACCAGACTTTTTAACATAGCAACCAATTTGGCATATCTCTATCCCAGCGTAGGCAGTCATAGACATGGGGGTTGGTTCATTTTATTCATATTGACATGGAGGACATTATATTATGTCACTGACTCCTCCATAGCAACCAGACTGTTTACCATAGCAACCAATTTGGCATATCTTTATCTAATCAAAGCTATGCTAAAAGTTTTCCAGCAGTCAGATCTGGAAATGGGTTGATAGGTTAAAAAATGGGAAGACACTACTTTTAACCCCAGGGGGACATTTTTAAAAAGTTAAAGAGTTAATTATACTTGATCACTCTTTTTTCGCCAGAAGAATTCAATACATTTTTGAGTTGTGTATAGATTTCATCACATTTTGCTCTAGATTTCTCAATTGTAAAAACCCTTGACTAGTTTTAAATGTGTTTGATTTCCCTTTCCAGATTGAGTGGCCTATCTCCTTTCATGGGTGACAACGATGCAGAAACAATGAACAACATTCTGCATGCCAAGTGGGATTTTGATGCAGAGGCATTCGAAAATGTGTCAGAAGAGGCCAAAGACTTCATTTCCAACCTTCTATTGCCAGCAAAATGGTATACATTCATCATCCATGATTATATCAATAATCCTAAACCATTACTCTTTCTAACACTCAGGCATCAATAAGACCCATGTTCTCCTATCTTACTTCCCCTATCCGTCTTATCTTGTGGATTTAAAAGCCTCACTTTCACCTTCCATTCGCTGACTTTGACCTGCTCAGATTCCCTTAATACATCCTGACATCGAAATTGAAACCTCAGAAAAGGCATTACTAGACCAAAAATGGCACACATAACACATAATTGGGTAGAGATGCAACATGCCTAGTGTATTTTAGAGCACTTGGTTCCCACCCTCACACTGCTGTGTCTTAGCAAACCCCATCACACAGTGACTGCTCAGCTGGGAAGAGATAATAGCAGCCTGGCACAGCTGGTGGCCGCCTGAGAGCATGTTTTGCAGACCATCTACACGAGGTCTATGCAGTCTAATAGTGACGGTCTGTGATCTAGCTCTTGCTTTGACAAGGTACATTTAGACGCTGCATGAAAACATCCATGCCTTCTCTTTATATGTGACGACAATGTTGCTTAATGACCTCATCACAGTCCCCCACATGCTTTGTGATTCACAGCACCTCTGCATATTCATGCCTCAAGCACATGAATACTAATGTGTTACTGGCAGAATGATAGTGGTTATAATCAGCTGGACTTTGTTTTACTTACTGTGTAAAAAAAGCACTTGCGCCAAGTGCTCCAATTGTGTCTCTGGTGAGTTTATTAGAGACACTTCTTTCTCATATATTCAGTGGACCATCTGTTCTCCCAAGTTTTCTCTGAGGCTCATTTACCACACTCTTAGAGTAGTTCTGGACAGTTCGTTTAATTATTTAATTTTGCCACAGCCCAATACAGAGCGTTCACGTCTTCATTTAGCAGAAACCTTTTCCTAAACTAATTTAGTAATTGAGATATTCTTGTACAGTTTTTGACTATTATTAAGAAAATATGAATGATAACACAAAGCATTTAAAGCTTTCCAAATTACTCAAAATCTTGGCCTGATAACATGCACAAGAACTGGCAAAAATGGGTTCGAGTGGCTGGCAAAAGGTGACTATCTTCACCTGCGACCTGCTTGTAATCAAGTTTTTTGAGCTTCTGGTTCCTGATAGACCCGTGCCTCTTTCATCCAGTCATGTGCTGAGAATTAATTATGAATTCTGAGCGTTGGGGAAAGCAAAGGAGCCATGCCACCAAATTGGTGCCATTTGCTTGTTGCAACTGTTCCAAACAGATTCTAATAGCAAACACACTTACGTATTCAAAAAATGGGTACTGTTCCATCTTAAGTAAGTTATTACATTTAAATCAAATGGTGGGTGCCATTTTTTTCTTGTTACCAACCCTCTTGTTATTCTTTATTAGTAACAGGACTGAGTTTTTAGCAAAGAATTAACAAATACTTGCTAAATAGCCAAACGGCGCACATAAATAATGAACCAGGAAATCCTGCAAATTCAGTTATTTACCAAATATGTGCATTTTTACACTAAACTAATACAATCTCTGAAATATTTTGAGTAACAGAATAGTATTTTTTAAATGACATTCCAAGAAAATCAAGTATGCGAATAAGAAATCGAAAGAACTTACCCGTGCTCTTCCCAAAGCCTTCTAAAGATCCAACTGATGTAATTTCTTGCTATAAACTGACTTATGGAAATTTCCCAGATTTTCAAGAGGGGGCTGGGTAACAGGATTGAGTAAAAACCTGGGGATGTGACTACAATTAATTTTTTTTTTAATCTAAGAAATTATAGATATTCGTTTAAATAAATGTATTTGAAACAAACATTAGGTTTCTCAAAGATCCTAATCAATATATTTTATGTTGAAGTGTTGCATCAGAGACTGGGGACAAACATTAAATGCTATTTTCAGTGTTTTTTTGTGGATTTTTTTAATCAATATTTCAAATGTTCTAGCGTAAATTTGCAATAAGAGTAGTATGTAGTACACTTTGCTTAGTATTAACATTTATTTACAAAGCAATTCAATGCTTATTTATACATATAAAGCCCAGGGACAGAAATGGAACCCGTTCAGTGGGCTGGCTGAGAAAGAGCTGTTAAAGGATCTACGGCAAAAGGACATAAAAAGATCTCCAAGAAACTGGGAAGGCCAATCGTCAGTGTTGAAATTTTGATTAACAAGTGGAAAGTGGTGGATTCTTTGAAACCAGGTAGAATACAAAAATATTCTGCTACAACTGCCAGAAAAATTATAAAAGATGTAAAGAAAAACCCACAAAGAATTTTTTTTTTTTTTTGAGTTGCCAGGAGAAATCCATTTCTACTCAAATGCTTCAAAGTTGCTGCTTATAATATGCCATTACAATATAACAGCCCAGAGACTTCTGGAACTATGTGTTTTGGAGCGACCAAACCATAAACACGAAATTAAAAGAGGAGTCACTAAGAGCAATGATGACCGGAACACAAACTGAGCGTGGGACGTTTCTAGACATTCCAAACGATCCAAAACACAAGGCCAAGTCCACTCTTCATTGGTTCCACCAGAACAAAGTGAAGGTTCTGGAGTGGCCTCTTCAGTCTACTGAGCTCAATGTCATTGAACCACTCTGGCGATGCACCACGGTTAATGCAAGACAGCCCTGCTTTACTCACAGAGAAGTAAAAAAACCTCATCGACAACTACCTCAAGAGATTTCAGGCTGTCATTGACGTTAATGGGGGGATACACAATGTTTTGATCAAGGTCATTTCAATGTTTCAGTAGTTAACACAGTTGTTTGACATCAAATGGCTTCACCCAAACACTAACTGTGAGTGGAAAAAATGAATTTGTAATCATATTTTGTGAAAAATGACAAAAATCAGAAAAAGAATATCAGTGAAACCACCATCTCTGTAGTGTTTGCAAGCATCAACAAATTCATCGCCATTACCCAAAGGCCTTTAGTTTTAGGAATATGGAACTGTTTGTTTCTTTGAGCGCCGGATGTTTTTAAGGCTTTTAATGTGTCTGTTGTCTCTATGGCAGCAGCCGGATGAGCGCATCAGGGTGCATGAAGCACAGCTGGCTCAATAACCTGGAGGACAAGGCCAAGAGGAGCAAAGTTCGACTGAAGTCTCAAATGTTGCTGCAGCGTTACCTGGCTGCTCACCGACAATGGAAGGTATGCAGAATAATAACTGAGAGCAGTACCGAACACATGCATGATCTAGCTTTCACACTGACTCTTTGCTTTTACAGAAACATTTCTATGCAGTCGCAGCAGCAAACAGGTTAAAGAGGTTTCAACAGAGCAGATCCATCAGCACGCCGCTCTAGCCATTCTGGAGGACAGTGCCAAGAGGTCGTCACAGTTTGGGAAGTGAACAAACGAATAAACAATGGCATCTTCTTCAGCATTAGTGGTGTTGAAGAAAGTGCTCAAAAGGTTCTTTAATCATGTTAAAATAACCACACTTTCTTCATGTACTTTGTTTGCAACACAAATGCATTTCATTTACAGTTCTTTGTCATGCCTTCGCACCAGGATTTTACAGCATGGACCACAGCCTGTGCTTTGGATTATATCATCCCTTCTGTGAAGGCGTTTTTTTTTTTGGGCACTTCTGCCTCATCCTTGTATTCGAAAGAATGTGTCATGGTTTATTGTTTTATATTAGATCAATCAAAGCATGCCGATTTGAAGAAACAACTGAGGAAATATAACTTTACCCATTTCTCAAGAAAGTTTGAATGATCATTTTTGTGACAGGACTGCATACTTGGATTTCATTTTATTTATCTACATTTATACTTTACGGCACTAGCGGAATCACAAATACATGTGGTTTTGGTCTTGGCCAGAAGTGTTCAGCAGACGGACTCCAGTCCCGGTCCAGACTGCCATCTGGAGTCTTCTGATTTACTGAAATTTGAAAATGCTACATAGAATTAACCAAAATAAAATCCAATTTATTTAGCATTTGACGTGTTTGGCCTACACTCAGCAGCCCACGTTTAACTCAGCATATATGAGTTCACCCTAGAACATTTGTCAGAAAACCTTTAGTTTCTTTTTAGAAGCACTATTTTCTGAGATACTAACAAAATACTGCCATCAATGTTGGCCACTGATGTCAACCAAGATTTATTCATTTGGACCTTTACACAAAAAAGTGATTTTCATGACAAATTAATTCAAGACCATGTTGCAAAAATGAGTGAACCCCAACTATTTTTAAGTTGGACTGCATATAAGCCTACAAAATTGTAATATTATTTATTTACCAAAGCTGAGATAGTGTTCAGAAAATTGGGTTGCTATGCACAGTAAAATCCTAAGAGTTAAATTAACTCTACTCGGAGTATATTTGGTCCCACTCTATATAGAGTTAAACCAACTCTAAGAAAGAGTAATTTAATAATCTATTTTCTTCATGTTTTTCCAAATCTGCACGGAAAATGCAAACTAAATATTAACTATTCAGAGAGGGACCAAGTCCAATACAGAAAGAATAATATAGAGTGGGACCAAATACACTCTGAGTAGAGTTAATTTAACTCTTAGGATTTTACTGTGTGGTAAACAATTCGGTTGCTATGGAGGAGTCAGTGACAATGTTTACTTTGTCACTAGAAGTTCTATAATCCATCCCACGTGTATCATTTACCAAAGCTGAGATAGAGCTCAGAAAATTAGGTTGCTAGGGTAAACAATTTGGTTGCTATGGAGAGGTCATTGACCTCATAAAACGTTGGCTTTGTCACTATAATTAATATAAAACAACCTAAATATATCTATCATTTAACCAAAGCTGAGATAAATTTTAGAAAATGTTGTTGTTAGGCTAAACGGTCTGGTTACTATGGAGGGCTCAGTGACAATATGCTGCCTTTGTCACCATAAGTTATATATTCCAACCCACGTGTCTATCCTTTACCAAAACTGAGACAGAGTTCAGAAAATTAGGTTGCAACGGGAAACAATTTGGTTGCTATGGAGGGGTCAGTGACATTTACTTTGTCACTAGAAGTTCTATAAACAAACCCATGCTTATGTCATTTACCAAAGCTTGAGATACTTTAGAAAATTTGGTTGCTAGGGTAAACACTATGGTTGCTATGGAGGGGTCATTCACCTAATAAAACGTTGGCTGTCACTATAATTAATATAAAACAACCTAAATATATCTATAATTTAACCAAAGCTGAAATAAAGTTTAGAAAATGTTGTTGTTAGGGTAAACGGTCTGGTTACTATGGAGGGGTCAGTGACAATATGCTGCCTGCCTTTGTCACTATAAGTTACATAAACCAACCCACATGTATCAATGATTCACCAAATTTAGAAAATTTGATTGCTAGCGTAAACTGTTTGGTTGCTAGGAAGCTGTCAAGCAAAGTCATTAAAACATTTTTTAGATGTTATTATTTATTCATTTTCCAAATTGCTTGTTCTCTTTTGCTGTTGACCAGTGCACATTGGGCAAGAAGGGTGGGGGTACACCCTAGACAGGTCACCAGTCCATCGAAAGGCAACATTCACACCCAAGGGGAATACAACACCGGGATGGTATTATGATAACCATAATAAAAATATCTTGAAGATATACTCAAGGCCTTTTCCCTTTTATTTTCAATGGCCAGTAAAAGTCAACGGGAAATATTTAACCCCTTTTGAGGCCTTTTCAAATACTTTGCACAGTGTTTTGTATGTTCTTGCACAGATGAATAGCCTCCACACATAATTGTTTCTATGATATTCTCAGTTTTACAAAATTTGACCCCATTTTAAGTCAATTCCCAGCATTCTCAGCGATTTCCTTTAGCGGTACAGTTTGTTATGTCTTTGCAAAGTTTGGTGGCTGGAGATTTTTTTCTCTATAAAGCAGAAGACAAACAATAGGTTGGCTTTTATATGTCTGCATAATAAACTGAGAAAACAAGGTCACGGATACATAATTTATTCCCCTTAAAATCAAAGCACCTTTCAAGCCATAAATTATAGATAAAAGGATGTCTGTGAACAGAAAAAAAAACCTAAACAAGTGGTGAACTCTGGAATTAACTAGACAATACTGTGGACGTAACAGCCATCATAATCCACCAGAGTACTGCATTTAATAACAACTGTACAAAACATTTAATAAAACTAAAATAAGTTTCTCCTGGAGTTGTCAATTTCTCTTAAGCAGCCAGAGGAGGGCAGACAGTGTCTCTGTTTGCTCATATCTAATGAAGGAAGAGACAGTACAGTCTTCACAAAGCTGTCGTCTTTGCTTTTAATGCATTTTCCAGGATCCTCCTCTTCCACTCTTCATAATCGTTTGTCTCCTCTTCTTTTGACTTGTCGATTCGCTCTTGCTTTGGGGATGTAGGACGCCCGTCATCTTGAGAAGAAAAAGATAAAAGTGATAATTGTTTGCCACGACTGTTGAAGTACTTGAATTACTGTTCAATTCT
The DNA here is from genome assembly GCA_007224835.1 of Danionella cerebrum. Classification (NCBI taxonomy): domain Eukaryota; kingdom Metazoa; phylum Chordata; class Actinopteri; order Cypriniformes; family Danionidae; genus Danionella; species Danionella cerebrum. The sequence goes on along the minus strand of SRMA01027267.1, from coordinate 629,722 downwards.
TACCCTCTTCTCTCTTTTCAAGCATTTCCGAGAGTGTCTTCTGCCTCTTCCCAAAGATTTTGATGGGTTTCTCCAAAGACGAAGCCTCTTCTAGTGGTACAAAGAGTTGGAACTCAATCACGCTGCCTAATGTCATAACGTTGTTAACTACATGCATGCGTCTCTTTGATGTAGAACCATAAAGATAAAGGAAATACATCAAAATTTGATACGGCGGTGACCATGGTAACCAAAGAAAATGTCTGTTTCTTCTTGACAGCTGCCTTGAAGAATTATTTTTCTTTACTGAATAAATCCCCTCTCATTCACATGAAAGTGAATTGTGAATCTCCCTCCCATTTGTTCCATTCCATTCATTTTAATTAGCTCATGTGTCAAAAAGCAAGTGAGTGAAATCATTCTTACTGCAGATCTCCTGTCCAAATTTCTGAAACTGTGCACAGAGCCGGTCAAAGATGCCCTTCTTTGCTCCAGAGGAAGAGGCTAATTTCCTGTCAGTTCTGATTTTCATGCACCTTCAAACAGGAAAGACAGAAGCAATTTATTTTTTCCCCCATTTCAGTAACGAGGCAAAGCAGGTGAAGCTTAGATTTCAGGATTTTGTTGGAGTGTTGACATGCAAAAAAAAACTTTTTGACCTGCCTGGGAATACGAGTACTTTATCACACAGAGATTTATCTGCGTGACAATTCTGAAAACAGTCACGCTATCTCATTAAGTTAGGATTTACCCAGTGTAGACGGAGAAGGTGGCATTTGTTATGTGGACCCTTGTATAACTAAATAACCTAGTAGTTATTTAGGTCAGGAAACACGTATTTTCAAAGTATGTGAGGCATTACAATAGTCATTACAGCTATAAGGCATACACTCACCGGCCACTTTATTAGGTACACCTTGCTAGTAACAGGTTGGATCTACTATAATGATCTGATTGAGATCTAGTGACTTTTAAGGCCAAATGAGCATAGCCAACACATCATCATGATCAAGAAACCAGTCTGAGATGATTTTCCCTTTAGTGCGTTATCCTGCTAGAAGTTGCATCTGAAGATGGGTACCCAGTGGTCGTAAACGGATGGACATGGAGAGTAACAATACTCAGGGAGTCTGTGGCGATGACCAAATTCTGAACCTACTATCCAAATCGAGGCTCATCAATGTTGTTCCAAGCCTCTATGGTCCAATTTTGGTGAGTCTGGGCCAATTGTAGCCTTAGTTTCCTGTACGTGGCTGACAGGAGTGGCACTTGGTGTGGTCTCTGCCCATCAGCCTCAAGGGTCGACATGTTGGGTGGTGTTCAGAGATGCTCTTCTGCAGACCTTAATTGTAATGAGTGATCATTTAAGGTACAATTGCCTATCCATCAGCTCGATCCAGTCTGGTCATTCTCCACTGACCAAATAAGCAGTTGGACAGGTGTTCCTAATAAAGTGGCCAGAGTGTGTATATTCAAGGGGTGTAAAAATAGTAACCTCTTTACCTTGTCTTCTTGTATTATGTAATATTTACTAGTAGACAATATCATTTACTCACATTTTAAACCAGAAAGATTGTAAAATTAGCTCTCTTCATTGTATAGAGTAAAAAAAGGCTGTAAACATCAACACTGCCCTCTAGTGGATGAATGGTGTCAAATGCTCTCATACAAACCAAACTAGACCCCAGCCTTCTTAGCTGTGTGATCTGAAAACGATGGTCCGTTACATAAACAATAGTTGGTTAAAAGTAGTGTTACATACATATACACACATACAGAGAGAGAGAGAGAGAGAGAGAGAGAGAGAGAGAGAGAGAGAGAGAGAGAGGAGATCCTGCAAATTTTGCAGTTGTAACATTGAATTTCTAACTATAAATTAAAACATAAGCCGGACACCCAGGTTCAATCATGTCCCAAGGTCCTTTACAGTTCCTCTCCCACTTTGTTCCATACCATTCTGTGTTCAAAGTCTTGAAGAAGAAGCCAAAATAAAAATTGCATTTAACAAATACAACATATAAGCATTTCATAACTTAAAGTAAAATCATAATAAAATGCATAAAAATATTGAAATTCTTCATTCTTCACTGTGCACCAATTAATTGTACAAACAACGACACAATGGAATTCATTGTCTGATTAACCGCAGACATACCGTATTTTTCGGCTCATAAGACGGACTTTTTCTTCCCCAAAACTGGGGGGGAAAAGTTGGTGCGTCTTATAAAGCGAATGCAAACCGCCGCGAAGTCCGGTAACGGCCGTATGAGAGGTGTAAGAGCTCCGGAGCTAGGCCGAAGCCGCGGCCATATTTGTTTACCAAGCGCTGTGCGCTGACGTCATCGCCCATCTCTGCCATTGCGCGGACGTAACGAAAATGGGGGGGAAAACTACATTTCCCACAATGCCTTTGGCATCCGCATCCATACTTACGTCACGAGCGAAACTACAGAGATCAGCTGCTGTGTCTCACAACGTAAGTCTCTTGCACTTGAGTGATCTCTCACGCTACAAACCCGTTTTCTCACGCTAAAATACATTTCATGTTGTGAAATGGGCACAGCTCATAGTTTGTCTGCTATGTTTTTTGAGCCTGACGATAAGATGATGATCGATAAGCATCGTCTTCAGTCTGTGAGGGTTTTATTTCCACTAAGCATTCACTTGGACAGTTTCACAATCTTGGACAGAATCAAAAGGATTTATATTAGAACAAAAAGCATACGCTTGTTTCCAGCGCTCGCTCTCTCTCTCTCTCTCTCTCTCTCTCTCTCTCACGCGCGCGCGCGCTCGCGTGAGGTAAACAAGACGCTCTCAATGACGCTCTAAACTCTTCTTTAATAAACTCAAACTCAAATCATCTCTCAACGGTACATCTCACACATGTACATACGAGATAACAAACGTAAGTAACGTGTTCTGCAATTAGGGAGTGTTTGTTTAAAGGGGGGCTGACTAAAAAAGTTTGAGAACCACTGTATTATTACTAATGTGGGGGCAATCTTACTAGATATTATTAGTAATGTAGTGACAATGTTACTAATGTTACTGGCTATTTTTAGTAATGTGGTGACAATGTTACTGGCTATTATTAGTGATGTGGTGACAATGTTACTGGCTATTATTAGTAATGTAGTGACAATGTTACTGGCTATTACGGTATTACTAATGTGGGGGCAATGTTGCACTGGAACAATGATGGTGATAACGAATGGTGGACTTTAGAGTGATGAGTGGGGGCAAAGAAAAACATTACAGCCTTTTTTTTGTTACTTTTTGTTTACTGTCTGTTCATGTTACATGTTTGGCTGTTAACTTTTACACAGTTGATATAAAATATTTTACAACAGTATTTGGTTCAGAATCTTTTTTTTCTGGATTTTCCTCTTTAAAAATTGGGTGCGTCTTATGTGCCGGTGCGTCTTATGAGCCGAAAAATACGGTACTTTTTTTAATCCAATTAAAAAAATAATAACAATGTGCAAAGGCCTACTGTGGAGGGAGATCTGTTTAGTTAATACTTAAAATGCTAATTATTTCCTACTAAACACTGAATTTGTGCTTATGTAGTGTCCCCTGTAGCAGACAGGTCTGACCTGACTCTGAAGAGCACTCACTTGCAAGCTGAATATAGAGCTGCTGTAGTAAAGAGAGGCTTGGAAAGGTCAAGGTCTTCTTTCTGGGCTGCCGGCAAACTGCTCTCATACCTAAATTAAATTCATTTTCAAACGTTATAAAACATTTAAAACAAACACATTTTGAATCTATTTGCAAAGTCTTACTTTTCAAGGATCTGAGACGCAACTTTAACTGCATCTAAACATCCATACTGCACTGCGAGGTCCCGGAGACCCAGATTTGACTGTAGGCCCAGCATGCACTCCATAGCCTTTAAATGACTGGAGTACACCTTAGGATTCAGTCCAGAAAGTTTAATGGCAAACTCCTGAAATGCAGAACATTGATCACAGAATAAACATTTAAAGCGTTACTGTTCATTTAGAAAGAGAGAACATGTAGATCGAGGACATTTAGTTTAGATTATTTCGAACTAGAGATTGTTTTCACTTTAAGGTTCGGCTTGTTTGGGCACGTCAACTAAAAATCTGACCAGAAGACAAAAAAAAAAGTGGTCTGAGACCTGCTCAAGGAGCTGGTGTCAGTATAAATCCAAACGTTCGCTTATGGAGAGAACATGATCGAAAACTGATTCAAACCCCTAAAAAACAAACAAACTGATTATGACAAAAACATGCTTTTTGAAGGAATACAGTGAACCCTCATTTATCACGGTTTGATAGGTTCCAGAACTGGCTGCGATAGCTGAAAATCCACGAAGTAGGGTGTTAGAAAAATTATGAAATGTGATTTCATGACTCCATGTTTTTGTAGATACTAAATGTATGATTTATCAAATGCATTAATAACTGTGTCTATTAGTTCTATTAGTTCTCATTCCTTTCAGAGATGTTCTCAGCATTCACCGTGAGCTGAGGCACTGTGACATTTTGCTTAGTCATTGCTTTTATTATTCTCTTATTCTCTTTTCCGTTATTGTGACTACGTCCCTGTAACCACCCTTGTTTGGGTTAAGATAACTCTTTAACTGTAGGACTTTTTGAGTTTAGTTGGCAGTAGTGTGTGTATGTTTTTGCGATCGGTCAGAGTGTGTAACATCACAGTGTTCCATTCTGGTATTCGGATGCTCTTCTCTCCTTCTCGCTCTCTCTATGATGCTTTTCGTCTCCCTATGCTCTTAATCTCCTTGATCAAAAATAGGTTCCAAACTTAGTATGTCAAATAGGGAATTAAAATGAACATCAATTGGATTCGTGGTGTCGGTGTTCTTCTTTTGGAATTTTTCCAACATAGGGACACCATATTTACAGTATTTATTTAACAGGTAATCAGTATTCAGACTTTTAAAACCCTCCCTTTACAGTAATGTATAGATATCAATACGTACATACAGTACACAGGCACAATGAACCAACAGTACTAGCAGATATTAATAATTATTAATGGAATTAATGAAATATTTGGGGTCTTCAAATATCTCAACTATTTTTGAAATTTACGGAAAATCCGCTATATATTTTCTCTTATAATATACATACGTAATGGGGGAAAAAAATAATCAGCGAAGTCATGAATCCGTGATAGTCAAACCGCGAAGTAGCTGTACAGTCACCGTACTCGCTTGGCTTTTTAGGTTGAGAGTTTGTTTACAAAGGAGCATATCTCATGGCAGCAATTATAGACGATATAGTAAAAGATGCCAAGGGTCAAAATCTGGCAGTGACGTCTATTTGTTTTGGGCACGTTGTTCCAGTCTTCAAGCGTTCTGTTCTCTGTTGTTTACTTCCATGTGTGCATTTATTCTAACCAATCAAAAGGCAGCCAAGAATACAGGTATGATTACGTATACGACCAATGAGTGGCCGGTACGAAGTCACAACTAGTGCGGATCAGAGCGATCAGTGTGGAGTGAATGAGGACTAAAAGCGTCTACACAAGGACAGAGAAGAAATCAAAGAACACAGAAAAAAAACATGGATTTAGAGCAGTTTATAGAGTTACGGCGCTTTTCCACAGTTTAGTTCAGTGTGGTTTTAACGGCTTTTCCACTGGATTGTGGCCGTGGACTCATTTCTGGATCTCGCTTCGAGGAGGTTCTAGAACGGACACAATCGCTCTGAACTTACACCATTCATTTGATTGGCCGAACAAGCATGACGTACGTGAGCGCTGACTAGGGGTGTAACGGTACGCTAAAATTGTATTCGGTTCGGTACAGTGTCTTGGAGAGTTCGGTTCGGTTAATTCGGTTCGGTACAAAAAAATAAAAACTTACATAATCTTTATTTTGAAAAGCTGCCAATACACAATAGAATTCTTGCATAAAATAAATAAAAGTGACACATTTGGGTGATATTTTAAATAAATTGCACTCTTTATAAAGAAAAACACATTTTATTAAACAAAAAATGAAATACTGCAACTAGTTAGGACCTGAAAACTTTTAACACTAGCAACAGCTTCAGCTTGTATATCAACAAAACTAAATATTCAAGTTTTAAGTTTTTGGCTAAAAAGATTAACCCATCCACATTTTCTGAAGAGAGCACAGATCTGGTTGCAGTGACAATATCTCCAGCAGTAGAAAATGTTAGATGTGTTGATCTCCGTGGAACAATGTCGCATACAACTTTAAATTTATCCACTCGTCTATCCCCGTTATGTATTTTAACAGGGAAGCCAAAGGCGATTTTCCGCACGGACGCTATTGAGTGTCGCACAGTACAGCTGCACGTCCCTCAAAAGCGTCCGTGCGGAAACTCGCCTAGGAACATGGTTCCGCTGCGCTTAATATCGCGCTAATAATACATTTATATTATTTAATACAAATACCGAATACCGAAACGGTACGCAAGTGTCCCGAACCGAACAGGCCGTACCGAAACGGTTCAATACATACCGTGAACCGTTACACCCCTAGCGCTGACTAGTCCGAGTTATGCAGTGGAAAAGAGCCATTAGTGGCTGGTCAAGTGGAACTGTTTGACAAAAAAAATGTGGTGAAAAGAGAGATTTTGTGGCTCACCATTTCTTTCCTATTTTCTGTGCAAAGTCACTATGAAATATTGGGATGCACCCACCGAACAGTTCCTACTTACGTCATCAAAAGAGCCAGCGTTCATTGGTTGTCGTCCTCACTGCGAAAAATAAATCCTATATGGCAATCCAACAATTTTTTATTGGCATCTTCCGTTTGGTCAGATGTGTGAGCTCCATTGGCGCCAATGGTTTTCGATCAAGGAGTTGGCGTACGAAACTTTGCATTGGAAATTTGGTGTGTAGAGGTCTTAAAATGGCTGCAGCAACGCATCAGTTGTTCCTCTTGGTCTGGACCAAATTATGAACTAAAGTCCACCTGGTAGAGCTCTACTTCACTGTGTTGGGGTAATTTGGAGTTAAATGAGACAATACAAAGACATGACCGATGACCATTTACAGAAAAACTAGCATATAAACCTGGACACTTCAGTGTACTTTTACCCCGTTAATAAAGTGAATGAAAATTAAATAAAAAAAAACACATATATTGTCAACTAACTGACGAGAGTTTGTAAAGAAACATAGAAATTAATCTTACCTTATCCAGAGGAAATTTCATTGAAGTGGCGGCCAACTCTAGGCAAATAACAGCTTTGCTGGTCGCAGTAACAGAACCCAAGCCGACACATTTCACTTGCGAGAGTCGCATGTACTCTTCAGCTTGACTGAAAACACACGAGTAGAAGCTGCTAAATGTTATTTGGTTTAAAAGATCGCTTGTGAATCACATTTGAACACTTACCTTAAAACTTTGACAGATGTTACGCCAACCTTAGCGGCAATGTTACGAAATAACTCTTTATCCATTTGAGCAGGGCTCTCGCTAACATCAAAACAACCGTTTCTGTTGATTTCCCGCGAAAAACAATCACGTGTCACACCAGAAATAAACGTTTCAAACTGTCATTGGTGACTCAAAGGGGGGCGGGGCGATGTATTTGTCATTAAATAAAACATAAATGTTTATTCATTTATGTTTTAATATACACACGTTGATGCGGTTGTTGTTCTTCAAATTAATTTTAACCACATGTGTTAAATTTAAATAACGTTCCAAAAAGTACAACCACAACTTGACCAGGGATGAAATTGCATAATATTACATAAATATATTTTTAAAGTTCAAATAGTTGATTATACACAGCTTGGAGAAGGATTAAATACATATCTTTTCGTTGCGTGATTATGAGGCGAGGCGGAACAGCAACAGCAACAGTCACATGACAAGAAACGGCCACAGGGGTTCAGCCAGTGTTTTTGACATACCTGATAATCATGGTAAGATTTTACGATCCTATGTATACACCTTTTTGGTGGAACATTTTATATGCACAACTATGTTGATTATACATCTGCTGGTGTCAAAGGTACCGCCGGAATCTTTTGCTGTTTGTTGTTTGGCTTCTGTGAATCCGTTAGCATTAGCTTGACTGATGCGGAGGCCTACAAACGTTACATCTGACATTTCTTGTTTATTTGCCACTCATACTTATTAATCAAGCTGCTGGGTGCTTGAATCGAAATGTAAGAAAAAAAACATTCCACCGTTTTGTTGTGATTACAATCTAAGTGCACTGTGCAAAGTGAGCAAAACCAAGAAGCTAATGCAGCTAGCGTTAGCCTTGGTGTAACGTTGTTGTTTACATGGCTAGTTTTTAATTTTGGTGTCGTACACCTTCGGTTTATTTTTAATGAGGAATTTAGTAATGACCGTGAGTCTACCATACATCATGTGAATTTTTGTTAATGGTGTTTGTTAAACGGGTTCATTCATTCGCCTAAGATATTCAGGTGGGTGTGAGTCAGGGGCTGTCAAATCCACCGGCTTCACAACCAGATCTTGTAAGAGAAACAACCAACCAGGTTTATGAAAACAATCCTAAAATAAAGCTGCAAGCAACAATCAAAGGGCTTGAGCACCTCCGGCGCTATCACCCCTTGGGCAGTTTGTTGCACAAAGCATTATGACCAATTCTAAATGAGATTATTTAAGCAAGAACTGTTACAATTACAGACATAAATGGCAAATTAAAAATGAAAATCAAAAACAACTTGCCAATCAATTATAACATAGTTTGCTAAATAGATTTATTGAGAAATTAGCTTTGCTGTGGCTCAGTTAATAGAGCATTGCAGTAACAACACAAAGTTCATGGGTTCAAATCCCAGGGAAAGCAGGAACTGACAAAAATGTGTTCATTCACTCAAATGCAAGTCGCTTTGGATAAAAGCCAAATGCATAAATGTAATGATAAAAAATTTTACGATATAGATTCCTGGCAAGTGTGATCTTACTTCATGTGGAGTTTGTTGAGTAAAATGCCTGAAATGGTTTGAAATTTTAACGCAAATTAAAATAACTGGCTTCCTGTCACTTTTTGAAACTCGCTCTAAAGGACTTTTTTTTTGTTGGTCTTGATCGTTTAAATGAGTGTTCCAAATTTCAATCATTTCCTTCAAGCACAGTCGTAAATGGCAGTATATAACTACAGAAAATGGGATATTCCGTGTTGACACTTGGTGGCGCTATTGCTGACCATGTAGTTTGCGATATAGCTTTGTTTAGACATGCACTCTCAACACGCATGTCAAATATGAATCTGATCAGACATTGAAAGGCTGAGTTATTAACAATTTCCTGTTCATGGCAAAATTTCGACATTCGAAGGCCATCGTGGACATAGTTTAACTATAGACTGTAAAAAATATGGACGGCATGGCCATTTCAGAGCTGGAGAGAGGGCTGCCATTGACGGGTGCACATGCGCACACACGACTTCCTGTTGAGGAGAGAACTGTCGTGGTTTCAAAGCTCCGCCTCGAGTCTGGCTCACACACATTTTTTTTTTTTTAAATTTTACTTTTTTTTTTCTTCTTCAAAGCATGTGAAGATTAGGGCTAAAACGATTAGTCGACATTATCGACAACGTCGACAATAAAAAATTGTCGACAAATATTTTTGTTGTCGAGTAGTCGTTTGATGTCATGTGACCTAATGTAAAGGTCACGTGTCGCGATTTGAGCGCTAGAGTGTGATGCAGCTTTCACTTAACCAAAAATTCTGTCGTGTGCAATACATGCAAGGCAAAACTTGCTTTTCACGGGAGCACAACGTGCATGTTGGAGCACGAGGAAGCATCCCGGTGACTCCCCGGCAGATTTCGACTCCCCTCTGCCTGAACGCGCATTCAATCACGTGATTACGTAGACTAAGCCAATGAGAGTTCAAATAAAATGTTTACTTGTGAAGACGTTTTGATTTTTATTTTGCTTATATGCCGCGTAGATGTCAAATTTACTTGTAACACATTGTTCAACTCTAAATATTGTTTAAAAGAATGCAATCGCTTAAAGCAAGTTGCTTACAGCAGTGAATATTGTAATAATTTATGAATGTACAGCATTACACAAACTTTAGATGTTTATATTTTATTTGCGTATTCATTAGAATAATTAACATTTAACGTAAAAAGAAGGATAAACAAAGTAAAAAATCGTTGATATAAAATAAAAAGCTATATAGATCCATTCACATTATGGGAAAAAAACTTGTCCCACAATGGGGAAAGTTCATTTTAACAGCTTTAAGAGTCAAAAATAGAAATAAAATGAAGACACACACCAAAGCATTTCTTTCTCACACCATTCATTATCTTATGCTGATTCTAAACTTATCTTTATTTGTTTCTTACATTTTGAAATGTTGCCAGATTTTCTAAGAATTGTTAGATTATCACACTCCAAATATCTAGTTTCATAACTGTGTATTTCCCTGGGATATTACTTTTGATGAACTAAAACGAGTGCTAAACCAACAATTATTAATGCTGCTGTCAAGATATCTTCACATTCAACTTTCTTTTTGTCTGTAATGCAGCTGATTATTTATTATTTTCTATTGAATTAGAACAAAACATGTAAACAATGCTTAGAGAGCATTTGTGTGTAATTTGAGTGTAACAGAATCAGAAAACTTAAAGAGAATGACATGTTTAGTTGGCTCAAAGTTCATTAAAACAACTATTTCAAAAGCTGAAGTGATTTTCTCTTTTTTTTTATTAGTTAGAATATTTGTAACTCATTATTTTAACTAGTTGAAAAAGCAGAATAATCGCTCAAAGGCTACTGATAATTCATTGAAATAATCGACGACTAATCAATTAATCGGTCCAATGATCGATAGATTAATCGATTGCCAAAATAATCGTTTGTTGCAGCCCTAGTGAAGATTGAGATTATTAATCAATACAATATTTGTCCACTTGAACTGACAGTTGGGTGATGTCTGCGCTGTTTTCTTCCACAGTGATGGAGATTTCAACAAAATAATTTCTCTTTTCCTTCAGCAAAATAGTTGGGGGGGGTTCAAAATGACCCTTTTTAAAAAAAGCGTAACTAATTAGGTTAAAATATTTGTAACACATTTAGCTAAATATTCAGAAATTTCAGAAAATAACCATTGTGAAGGCCCCATTAGTACGGTAAACTGAAGCAGCAGCATTACCAGGCGTGATGCAGATAGTCATCTCTTAATCATGAGCATCAAAAACCCCTGAATCTTTTTATCAGACAATGATGCAAGAAAAAACTTGGCTTATAGTTCCCTGCATTACTGGAACTCTGTGAACCTGTCTTGGTTAGACAACCCGCTCTCTTACATGATTTGAGGCTAATTACCATCGTTACTATGATAAGAATCTCAACCCTGGCTGCCTGTTTTCTTTTTGAACATCTTAGACATATGAACAGCTCTTGCCATGTTTCTGAGTGAGTTTTGCAATCGTATCGATTGTGATCAAGGAGAAAGCTGTAACAATAACATGAAAAAACAAGTAATAACATAGAGATGCCCTGAGCTGTGCGTCTCATCTTTGAATACAGCAGCTACGCATAATAATTGGGAAACAGATTGCGGTGTCATACAGCACATCTGGAATCTCAGGATGCAAGCTTTGTGATGGCAGCTTGCAAAGCACCAGCTGTGAATTTACTACAGTCTTTATTTCCATTGCTGCATTATACAGTTGTATTCATACGTTTAAACATCGGGGCAAATTTTCTCAAGATTTCTCTGGTGTTTTTTTAGAAAATATGAATGGTGATGCAAAAGTTAGTTTCCACTCATAGTTAGTGGTTCCACTCAAAGTTTCCAAATGAACCTAAGCAAAGGTTTACACACCCTGGTGGTTTTGCCCTGATAACATGCACATAAAACTGACACAAAAGGGTTTGAGTGGCTGGTAAAAGTAACCATCCTCAGCTCGACCTGTTTGCTTGTAATCACTGTTTCTACAGAAATGTTTTTTGAGTTTTGGGCTACTGATAGACCTTTGCCTCTTTCATCCAGTGATGCCTCTTTCATTTCTGAATTCTGAGCGATGGGGAAAGCAAAAGAATAGTTGTATAGTTGAACTGTACAAAACTGGAAATGGATATAAAAAGATATCAAAGGAACTGGGAAGCAGTGTTCAAACTCAGATTTAGAAGAGGAAAGTGAGGGATTCTATTTAAACCAAACAAAACCAGACAAATTGTAAGGGATGCAAAATTAATTCAGCTGAAATACATGGCTTCCTGAAAAAAATGTGCTCAAGGAGCACAATAAGGAGACACTTGAAGAAAAATGGGTTGCATGTAGGGCTGGGTGATTTAAACAAAATGTAATCGTAATCAACATTCAGAACATATAATTGATCAAATTTTAGCAGGTCAATTTTTTCAATTACTTTCCCTTTAAAAACACTACCGTTTGGAGTCATGTGACCCTGCTCCATTTCCTTTTTAAATCAGGTAATTCACCGTTCAAACTTCTCTCACTTACAATATTGACTGTACAAACTTCACTGTGAACAACGAGGGGAAAATTAAATACGTAATCGTTCATTACTTGTAATAAAGTTTAAATGCTCAACTAATAGAGATTTTGATTTTAGGCCAAATGCCAGCCTTAGCTGCATGGTCGAGTTGTCAGAGGAAAGTCATTTTCTATGCAAAAGCCACAAAGTAGCTCAGTTACAATACACCAAACAGCTCAGAGACACCTGGAGCAAAGTTGTTTGGGGCTATGAGCACAAAATTAAACTTTCTGGCCACACCCATAAACACTACATTTAGAGAGGAGTTAACATGAATGGAACACCATCCCCACTGGGATGGGATAACATGGATGTAGGTCACTGATGTTTTGGGGATCTGTGATCACCAAAGGCACAGGGAACTTGATCAAAAGTAATGGAAAAATGAATGCAGCATGTTATCAGAAGATACTGGAAGGATCAAAGGAAATGAGCCCAGAAACTGGGCATAAGACGTTACTGGACATTCTAACACGACAACGATCCAAAACACAAGGCCGCTTGTCATTGGTTCCACCAGAATAAAGTGAGTGTTTAGTAGGGGTGTAACGGTTCACGGTATGTATT
>SRMA01027267.1:590421-616683 GCA_007224835.1 Danionella cerebrum | reverse complement strand
ATATAGAGCTCCCGGATTGGACAGATGGTGGGGGGGTAGGGACACGCAGAAGCTCGACGTCGAAAGCGTTTGTGAATGAAAGGTTCCCAAAAGCGCAGACAAGATGGGGTAAATGAGCTTCTACCCCCCTTTTACAGCGTTTCTTTAGGAGGTTTTTTTGCTGAAATCATGTCTCATAAGCAAGAAAACAAGACTATGAACGTAGCTGAAGCTTTGGACAAGATTTTTTCCATATTTCAATTATTGTGCCAAATTGTGCCAAACTGTGCCAACATGGATTACGCCTGAACTTTGTTCAATCAAAACCTTTACAGAATATTAGTTTCTTGTAGTATGAACACCAAACTTGCTACAGATGTCCTTGACATGTAGTTGTTACAATTGATTGTGTTTATTTGCTTCGTTATAAGTAAAATAAGGAGATATTGGAGGAAACATGTGGTTTTTTTTTAGGCGGAGTTCATTTTTTGGCCATTCCAACATCAATTACTCTTACCCAGTGTTCTTGACTGTCAAATTAACTCATCCACACCACTCCCCAAGAACCTATCTTCATTTTGATACCAAGATTTGCAGTTTAGACCTTGTAAAAGCTGAGAAATGCCTTAAAAAGTAAAAGTATAGGATTTTCGGAAAATAGGCCTCAGGGCTTAAGAGGTTAAGGCTTTTTGCTAAGAAAAATGGTCTGCTTTACCAGCAGAGAAGATAAAGAACCTCATCCACAACTACCTCAAGAGACTTCAGGTGGTCAATGATGTTCAAGGGGGGAGTACAAAATATGAATAACTTTTGATCAGGGTCATTTTTAAAGTTTTGGGAGCGTTTGAAGCTTATGAGCATAATTGCATAATAGAGAGATTCATTGAGTTGAGCCAGCCATGTCTGAAGTAGTTCCTGGAGGCCCTCAGCACAGCAAATTCTGCACAAAAAAAAATAAAACATCTATAGCACTAAACAAGCCAAGAAGAAGGTCTTACACGAAGGTTGAACCTAGGGCTGGGCGATATGGACCAAAAGTCATATCCCGATATATTTAGGCTGAATATCGATATACAATATATATCCCGATATTTTTATCAAAAAGTGAGAGCAATTGTTTAGTCACAGTCAAACCCAAATATGACATTTCACAAGTAGTTTTATTTTAACTGGCCGGATGAAACAATACTCAGCTGTTCCCTTGTTTTTGGGAATAAAATATAAATATATTTGAATACGCAAATAAAATATAAAAATCTAAAGTTTGTATAATGCTGTACATTCATAAATTATTAAAATATTCAATGCTGTAAGCAACTTAGGCGATTGCATTCTTTTAAACTTTTTAAACAATATTTATAGTTTTACAATGTGTCACAAGTAAATTTGACATCTACGCGGCATATAAGCAAAATAAAAATTAAAACTTTTTCACGAGTAAACATTTTATGTGAACTCTCATTGGCTTAGTCTGTGTAATCACGTGATTGAATGCGCGTTCACGCAAGAGGGGAGTCGGAATCTGCCGGGGAGTCGAAATATGGCACAACAACGGTACACCGCGGGAAAATGAAGCTTGAAGGGAGCTTTGTGTCGGGGCTGGAGCTTTTGCGGGTTGCGGTTGGCTTGCAGCTGGGGCCTCGGCAGCGCGCAGTTTCACACACTCTTCATACTGCAGTTTGTGCCACTGTTTTAGATGGTGAAAAAGATTTGTAGTGCTTCCACCCCTGGCTGTAACTTCTTTATGGCACTCCCTACATATGACATGGTTTTGTTTCTCATCAGAAACTTTGAATCCGAACCATCTCCATATTACTGAGCCGCTACTTTTTTGTTTACCAACTAATTTCTCCGCATGCTCAGCAGATGTTGTTGCTTCCTCCATGTTTGTTGAAGAGTGCCGGCGGATTGTCTGCTCCAGAGTCCAGCCCCTCCCCGCTCTGTGCCTGAAAGAGGAGGGGCGTGGCCAGGGGCGCGTGAAGTAGTGTTGAGAGCTCCGGGTTAAAGCAGTTTTGCTCACAGCGCAGTTTGAACTACGCAGCTTATATCGATATATGCGATATGGTCAAATTTCATATCTCGTTTAAAAATATATCGATATATGTTTTAATATCGATATATCGCCCAGCCCTAGTTGAACCCAAACTTTAAAAGGGGTTGGTCCTAATTTAAGCCAGGAATAACCCATATTATAATGTAAATTCAGAATAATCCAATTAAATCTTATAAATTCAATGAATGGCCAGCAGTAATACCTCTTTTTAATGATTAGTTGTCTTAAAATCATAATATTAGAAGTTCTTGTATTGGACAATTTACTTTATTAACAGCTTACATACCATTAGTAATACTTAGAGATGTTCCGATACCATTTTTCCCCTCCCGATACTTAGGCTCAGGGTATCGGCCGATACAGAGTACCGATCCGATACCTGGGTGTGTATCTGTAAATACAGCTGTAGATACTACTAGCCCTGTATTAATTGACATTTTATGCATTTTATAAGTTTAAATAAATTACCGTATTTTATGCTGTGCTTCAGACATACTCAATATGGCAATGACAATAATCAATATGGACAGGAAAAAAAATTAATAGATATACCCTATCTTTGAAATGTGGATACAAGAGAGTGGCAACTGCATACAAGGGCTCTTCCTCGATGGTTGCGAATCGTTTCTTGACGGCCTCAAGAAGAGTGCTTTTCATTGTTTTTAAACCAGTGTCCTCCTGACTCTCCCGAGCAAGGTGGCGTTTTAGAACTGTAACTGAGGGGATCACTTCCGCTTTTTTCATGTTGCTTGCGTTGTCACGCAAAATAACATAAACACGGGATTAGAAATATTTCACTTCACAAGCATACCCTCGATTGATTCAGCTATAGACTTGCCGGTGTGCGAGCCGCGAAACTCTGCAGCACTGCACTTTGAAGAGTAAAAGGTGACGGCGTCACTGTGTACAGCTCCAGATCGCGCGTCCTTTAGTTCACATGAAATGTGTTTGCGTACTGTCTCATATAATTTAGGGAGCCGCAGCGCTGTTTCGGAGATATATTTGCGACCAGGCAAACTGTACCGGGGCTCCAAATGTTAATTAAGCGGCGAAAGCCCACGTTTTCGAACACTGACAGTGGCTGGTCATCCAGTACAATAAAGTCGATAATCCTGTCGGTTATCTTTATTGCTCGTTGGCTGTCTTGTGTAAACTTTTCTCTTTGTTTGAATAAAGCTTCCAATGTTTGTTGCGTCTGGCACGGCTTGTCCTTCTCCTTGGTTGCTTGTGGCAACACGACACAACTTCCTGTGTTTACATTCTGAGCTGCGCCAGCGAAGAAGAAATTCCGCTTTGCAGGGATAAGCAAAGCTAGCAGGCATAACTAGGTTATGTTTATGAAAATGGTATCGGATCGGTACGTGGACTCAAATACTCGCCGATACCGATGCCAGATTTTTTTGTGGTATCGGCAGCATTTTCAATACTGGTATCGGAATTGGAACAACTCTAGTAATACTACAAAGATCTTTAATGATAACAACACCATTATTATATATTTAGTGGTGGAGAAAAGGCAGATTACTTCATTATGAATGAAAAGCTATGGCAGGAGCTGTAAAAAAGCGTTGTCACGATGTAGCCGCTTTGAGGTTTCAGACCCTGTTGGGGGTTTCTTTTAAATCACCTGTGGGAACATCAGGTTCATGCCGTTTCCTCCATCCATTTCACCCAGGACTCCTTGTTCCGAATAAATTTTTTTTTAAAGGAACTGCCACATTTGCAGCCATTTGAAACCGTTTTAGCCACTGCATACTTGATGGGTATCTGACAAGCAGTCTGGTGCTAAAATAGCTGAAAATCAAGTCGGTAACAGGTGAACTTGTGGTTTGATTCACAGCCTAGCACTCAGCAGTCACCCCAGGATGAGCAGGAGAAGCTGCTGGATGAAGCTGTGCAGGCTGTCAAGGTTCAGTCATTTCAGATGAAGCGCTGTCTGGTGAGTGAACTTCATGTTTAGAAGTGCTTATAATGCCTGACTCTGCAAAGTTGCAGCTTGAGGCATGCTTTCTTCCCGTTTTTAAGAAGCTGAAAAATAAAGTATGATGATGAATGTGGTTTTATAATTGTCGTTGTCTGAAACCCTTTTTAATTTTTATGTCTGTTTAGGACAAGAATAAGTTGATGGACGCTCTGAAACATGCCTCTAATATGCTGGGAGAGTTGAGGACCTCGATGCTATCTCCCAAGAGCTACTACGAACTATGTATGTCTTATTTCATCATGTATAAAGAAATAGACTGAACAGATTTGCATTACTGACTGTAATTTAGGAGAATGTTCTAGAACAGTGGTTCCCAAACTTTTTCCAGCCTTGTACCCTCTGCTACCAACAACTGTTAATTAGTGACTATAAAAAGATTACAATACAGCGTGTACACAAATAAGTAATGAACAGTTGATTATTGTTAATTTTATTGTTGAGCGTAAAGCCATATCAATTTATAAAACGCTTTGAACATAAATAAATGAATTAAGATGGATTATTTTTTTCTACTTTGAAAGTAAAAAAAAAGATTTGAAAACTGATTTAACAAGACGAAAAGCCAAATAATTAATATGTGATTTAAACAAACTGTTATAAACTCCTTAAATGTGAGTTGAATATGCGAAAGAGAAATATCAGACAAATATGTTTGACCCGTAAAGATGAACCATACAGATTCAGATGCTCTGTAAGTGGTTTTAAAATGTTTGTAATCAAACATGTTGGTATAATTGTGCATCAAAACATTGTTTTCATCCGTAATAAACAGCTCATGCTTTGAGAAATACATAATAATGGCTAAACCGACTAAAACGGTGTTTGGTAACGCTCAAGTTTCCTGTCATAAACGCAGTTGTCGTACTCAAGATCCTCACCAATTCTCCTCCACAGATTCTTCTTCAGGCCATTGTCCTTGTAGTACATTCCGCCATTCATTGTTCTGTTAAAATGTTTACGAGTTGCCATAGCCTAGCAACAAGCTGCATTGTGATTGGTCAGATGTGTATCAGTCACTTGCGAGGGCTGGGAATATCGACAGATAAAATCAAAGTTGTGATTTTTGTCCCCTCCTCTTTTGCATACCCCCAAAGAGCCTTTGGCATACCGCAAGGGTTCATGTGCCCCAGTTTGGGAAGCACTGTTGCAGAGCATTGTTCATTTCGACAGTAGCTGTTTGCAAACATGGCTTTGTTTTATTCTGGTTAATCTCTGTTGTAGACATGGCGATCTCTGACGAG
Source organism: Danionella cerebrum (assembly GCA_007224835.1). NCBI lineage: Eukaryota > Metazoa > Chordata > Actinopteri > Cypriniformes > Danionidae > Danionella > Danionella cerebrum. The sequence goes on along the minus strand of SRMA01027267.1, from coordinate 611,426 downwards.
CTGCATTATCTTGAGGTCTATTTGACTGATGAGTTCGCCAAGGGCCGCAAAGTGGCTGATCTCTATGAGCTTGTTCAGTACGCAGGGAACATCATTCCTAGACTGTAAGTATTTAGTTTTCAATCAAATTTGCAAGATGCACATCACAACTTTAGAAAGTCCTTGTTTTTTTTTTGCTTAAACAATATTAACAGAAGCTAAAATCTTGGTTGACAGCCAGTGAACATGTCCAAAGGCTTGTAGCAAAGAACACTGTTTCTATGGCAACCGGTGCCTCTTAATCAGACCCACGAATCACAAGACCCGGTGGTGTAAGGAGGTGCTGAGTGGTGTAAGGAGGTGCTGTCATTTTGCTAGAATGTTTTGGGAAACATTGGTAAGAATTTGTTATAGTTCCTGTAGTTTTTTTTTTTTTTTTTTTTAGCAAAGTATTAGAAATTAATATTGACATTTGTATCATCAGTGTACTGCATCAGGTGGGTGTCACCGGATTGAACCAAGAAATTTTTTTTTTTTCGTTTGTTTAAATCGTGGTCCGGCAGCAAACTCAAGCAGTCTCTGTTAGGAATAGGCTGTAGAGCAATTTTGCTATTGTATCTACAACTAGATGGCTAAAGCTTGCAAATAACTTTGATGTTTGCTTGTAAAAGTGCTCTGTAAGAATATATTTTAAAAATTGCCCTTATGACTTTGAGTGCTCTAAACCTTGGCTAGTAATTAGTTATGTTCCTAAGCTGAGCTACAGATCTTTTAAATGGGTCTCTAGGTTACACAATCTGGTTGCTATAGAGCAGTGGTTCTCAAAGTGGGGGCCGCCAGAGGGGGCGCACAGGCACTGCAGGGGGGGGGGGCACAGATCATAAGCAGAAAAAGAAAAGAACAAACAAATAAACAGCCAAAACACGTAGAGTAAAAGATGCATTCGCTTGTAAAGGGGAAGAGAAAAGTCACTGAAGTCGCATATCTTGCTCTCGGCTTCACTTTTAATGTCGTTGGTGAGGAGGAAAGGCCGGTGTGTGTGCTTAAAAACTCTGGCAGCGTACAGCATGAAACCTGGTTCAGGGAGCTTCGTGAGTGATGGAGGGGGGGGGGGCAGATTCTTTTAAAGGTTTAAAGGGGGGCTCAACCAAAAAAGTTATAGAGGAATAGAGGAATCAATTAAGTTATTAAAAGGTACACTTCTCACTATGAGTGATGTTTACAAAGTCCCATGCTTCTAGCATTTTCTGAAGTGGAGATATAGGTCTGCTGATTTGGTTGCTAGGGTAAAAAGTTTAGTTGCTATGGAAGAGTCAGTGACGTAAGATTTCGGTGTCAAGATGAGTAAAATAAGTCAACCACATGTATTTTCCTAAGCTGAGATAGAGATATGCTAATTTTATTGCTATGAAGGAGTAAATTACTTTATGTAATGTTCCCCATGCCACTGTGAGTGAAATAAACCAACAGCATGTCTCTACCATTTACCAAAAAGGAGACAGATTTCAGAAATGTTGGTTGCAATGGTAAACAGTTTAGTTGCTAGGGAGCTGTCAAAATTTCAAACCCATTGGTATATGATGTTTTTTCTTGAATACTTTTGCACAGAGTCTGGAGTGCCATTACACAGACTGGTAATCTCCACAAGTGTTATTTTTAGGTTTGCATGAGGTTCTCAGACCCTATGTTGTTGGTGGAAAATTTCCCAGGATTCTCAGCGTTTTTTTTTTTTCTGTTTTGTTTTTTTTTTCCTCCCCCTTTAATGGTAACAGTCTGAAATGAAATAGCAATCTGTGTCAGACCAATTCAGATATCTTGGCAAAGTTTGGGGACTGTAGCTTTAGTGGTCTAGGAGGAGATACGTTTTGCAATCTGAAAAGCTTTCTATAAATATATAATATATTAATATTTAGGTTACATTTTCACATTATCTCCACAAAGCACATTAATTTGCCTCTTTTACTAAATTCCTGTTTTGATTCCTGTCATTTTCCAAGTAAATAGTAACATTTTCAGCTTTGCCCTCTCAATCTTTTCCTTTAATCTCTAAATTTCTCTGGTTTCTTCACCATCTTGAACACTTTTCTCTCAGACCTCACACTTTTATCCATCCGCCAACCTGCCTACACATGCCTCTTTTCACCTATACATTGCTTTGTACCATTGAAACGTATTACTTAAAGTTCTTCACTCTCTTGACTCCTGCTTCCTGCAGGCTCACTTTTGCAATAGGCTCGCTCTCATTAACACACATATCTTCATCCGCTTTCAAATGCATTCGTCCATATCTCCAGATATTCCCTGTCCCCTTTAAAAGCCAATAATGTGATGCAATACTGTCGCTTACAGAGCAGTGCTAATCTAGTAAAAGCCTCTAATGACTTAGGGTTTTAAAAGATTTTCACTTGTATACCGTCATGCAATTTTCCTTCCTTATCCTTTCCCAGTGCTCACCCCCTGTAGCTTGAGAAATGATACCCCCAGTCTCCTTCTCATGTTGACTTTGAAGGAAGTCGACTTCCTAGCGCTCTTCATTCACTCTATTATTACAGCATCAATTTTCATTAAGAAGCAGTGTACCCTGGCACAGTAAGATTTGCATGAGATACAGACTCTTAGTATAAAGCGATGGGTGGTTGGTTAACTAGTATTGATTAAGTGTGAATGGAACGGATGGCAGTCAGAAAAAGATCTCAATTGGAAGGATCTTTTTTTTTGGTAGGACTAAAAGCTGCCTGCTCATCTCTGGTGAAATATAAAAAAAAGGTTGGTGGAAAATATCTGCTCAAAAAAATAAGTATATCCATGAAGAAATTGTTGACATGAATATGTTGACATCTAGTTTGCTTCGTTGAGGTTTCGTCTGTGAAACAGAAGAAATTGAAATTGGTACAACAATTTGGACCAGTAAGGATTTCTGGAACAGTCAGCAGAATTGTCGCCAAGCAAACTCACTGTGATTGACTTTTGTACTCAATTAAATTAGAGTTATTCCGATACCAGTATCGAAAATGCTGCCCATACCACAAAAAATTCTGGCATCGGTATCGGCGAGTATTTGAGTCCACGTACCGATCCGATACCATTTTCATAAACATAACCTAGTTATGCCCGCTAGCTTTGCTTATCCCTGCAAAGTGGAAATCAATTCTTCTTCGCTGGTCAGAATGTAAACACAGGAAGTTGTGTCGTGTTGCCACAAGCAACCAAGGAGAAGGACAAGCCGCGCCTGACGCAACAAACATTGGAAGCTTCATACAAACAAAGAGAAAAGTTTACACAAGACAGCCAACAAGCAATAAAGATAACCGACAGGATTATCGACTTTATTGTACTGGATGACCAGTTAATTGAACATTTGGAGCCCCGGTACAGTTTGGCTGGTCGCAAATATATCTCAGAAACAGCGCTTCCTAAGCTATAGGAGACGTGAACACATTTCATGTGAACTAAAGGACGTGCGAATGATCAGCTTCACGTTGAGCTGCGACTAGAATCCCGTGGCCTTTACTGAGTTTAACAATACGCTGGGTCTTTTACTCTTCAAAGTGCAGTGCTGCAGGCTAACGAGTTTCGCGGCTCGCACACCAGCAAGTCCATAGCTGAATTAATCGAGGGTATGCTTGTGAAGTGGAATATCTCTAAATCCCGTGTTCTTGTTATTTTGCGCGACAACACAAGCAACATGGAAAAAGCCATGAAAAAAACAGATGAGCTCCTCCACCTCGTTTGTAGCGGAAGTGATCCCCTCAGTTACAGTTCTAAAACGGCACCTTGCTTGGGAGAGTCAGGAGGACACTGGTATAAAAACAATGAAGGCCGTCAAGAAACGATTAGCAACCATCGAGGAAGAGCCGCTCTCTTGTATCCACGTTTCAAAGATAGAGTATGTGTATTAAATTTTTTTTCATGTCCATATTGATTGTCATTGCCATATTGAGTATATCTGATGCACAGCATAAAATAATTTATTTTAAATTATAAAATGGCAATTAATACAGGACTAGTAGTATCCACAGCTGTATATACAGATACACACCCAGGTATCGGATCGGTACTCCGTATCGGCCGATACCCTGAGCCTAAGTATCGGGATCGGTATCGGGAAGAGAAAAAGGGTATTGGAACATCTCTAAATTAAATTTTATTCATTTAAGCCCTCTACACATCGACCTGAATTTTCATTGCAAAGCTTTGTGCGACAATGCACCTTGATGTTAAACCAATGGGACATCACACATCAGACCTGACAAGCGGTGTCAACGGAAAAAGAGTTCCGGAGTGGTATATCCAATCCATTTTTCGCATTAAAAACAACTTTTCTGACGATGTAAGTAGGATGTAAAAGAGCCACTCAGTGGCGCTCATCCCACATTTTCATAGCGACTTTGTAGAGGAAAGAAAAGGCTTTCCTCTCTTTTCTTCACATTTTTGTCAAACAGCTCCCTGTGATCAGCCACCAACAGAATAAACCTTTCGATGTGTTCTTTGATTTCTTCCATGTCCTCGTCTTCTTGGTGTTCCTCTTTCCTTTTTCCCTGTTTTGTGCGGTGAGCATCGGTTGTACCTAGTGTTGTCACGGTACCAAAATTTCAGTATTCGGTACCAATACCTGTGAAAATCCACGGTTCTCGGTACCAATTTCGGTACCAAAGCAATACACAAAAACATGAATTGACAACAAGCTATTTTTATTAACAACGAACAATAATTAAACAAGCGTGACTGAATAACACACTCTTCTAATTTATAAAGTTAAACATTTGTATAAATTAAACAAAATATGTCATGACTGAACAATACTTTAATATTATTATTAATTAAAACAAAACCAAGGCATTTTAAACATTTGAGTTATTAAATAACTAAATAAAAAAAGTTTCTGCTTGGACTGGCACTTGATCTATACATATGAACTCAGCAACAGCTCGGTTCATTTTTCTTGCCTCAGGCGAGTTTTTGTCATACTTCTTCTGCTGCTCAAATGCATCTGTAATCGATGAGTTGACTGCTTTGGTGGTTTGTCACCTTCCTCAGCCTGCAGCTGTAAAAGGAAAATATAATATAAACAATTTTATATGAATGTTATATGTAACTTTCAGTAAATAACAAACCTCAGCTTTTATGATAAATTTAGATAAGATTACTTATATTAAGTGTATGATATAAATGTTATACAGACAGGAACTGTATTATTAAAAACACCTTACGAAAAGATTCCATTTAACATGACTTAACAATAAATAAGTGTTATATAGCAACTATTATTCTTAATTTAAAAATCTATTAATACATTTTTGTTAAATTAAGTTGTACCTGTTGACATTACTTAATGCACAACGAACAAACATGAACGATCAAGTGTTTGTATAAAATAACATTCAACCTAATTAATTAATGTTCACTCACTGCAACTCGATGTTAGATAACATAAAAAGTAGGGATGTAACGGTTTTGTAAATACTGTCGTACCGCAATAGCAAATTTTTTCAATAATATCGAGGTCGCATGACTCGATAAAACAATAGGTCTTCTGAGAAAAGTTTGCTTAGGCGAATGGAGCGAACTGTAGGTAGCGGAAACTACATTTCCTATCAGCCTAGGTGTGGCCATCATCCTTTGCGGTCTGTTGTGGCTACAGATCCAGTAATGCGGAAATGGCAGGTGCTACTAGTAGCGGCGAAAGAAAAGAGGTGGAAATGGTCGAACCTAAAGCGGGTTTTAAATCGGATGTGTGGAAGCATTTCGGTTTCTCTCTGAAAAGAAAGGAGAAAAGGTGACAGACAAACAAAATACGGTATGCAGGCACTGCCAGACTGTGGTGAAATACAAGTCGGGGAATACGACTAACATGAGGAGCCATTTGTTAAATCATCACTCCGAAAAGTTATGTGAAGATACGAGGAGCAAAATCCAGTCGGGCCAAAAGACTATAAAAGAAGCGTTTTAGAGATCCCAACTTTTACCAGATAATGTTGATATGCTAATTTCCTTAAAAAAAAAACCTGTCTATGTCTGAATAAGTGAGTGTGTGAGTGAATGAGGTGAGTGTTCTCAAATACTCATTCAAGCTGCAATGATTAGGCTGCTATTTTTTTTTTTTTTTTGAGTTTTCAAAAATACTAAATTGAAACCTAATTTTTTTTACATGGTTTAATAATTTTTTGTTATTAAAATTGAAAAATTGCAGTTCCTGTTTCAAAGTTTACAGATAGATGGCCAATTTGTATAACATTGATATGTACAGTGTTCATGTAAACTGTTTAATAAACACTTCTGGCACTTTTTTCCTGTAAATGATTCAATAAATATCGTACCGTGCCATTCATACTGAGGTATTACCGTACCGTGAAGTTTTGATACCGTTACATCCCTAATATAAAGTCATGTAAATACTATACAGGACTGTATTTGACTGTACTTTTATTTAATCAAACTGCGCAAACAATATTTCATAACCTAGAACTGCTTTTCTGATGGACCGATTTTAAAGATACAAACATTAACCATACACTTGTTCTCTACCACACATATTTTGGATACACAGGTCATTGAAAAGCCTCTGGTGTGTAAAAATAGTATGCTATTATGTCCTGTTTGAAACGCTATAGGAGCATTAAATTGTTAATAAAGAAACTTTATTCTGATACTCGCATTAGCATTAGCCGTGCTTATGCTAACGATTAACTAAGCAAATGGCAATGTTTATTTCAATTAATATAGGGTATATTTTTTTATAACAAAATATGTAAAATAAATAAAATTAAAACTTTACATTTTATATATAAGTGATGTCTCTATTTAGTTCAGGTTTTAAGAAACAGAATTCTCAAATCAAGGTTGAAATGTTCCTTGGATTGTGAATGAGAATTTCTTTTCAGTGAAGGTTATTATATTTCAAGTTCTGTTGTCAACTGGTTCAAATAGGAGTGTAGTTCATGACACAGAAGCTTTAAAGATGTGAATGAGGTGGAAATTTGCTAAAAGCCTTGGGTCCGTTACCACTCTGAAGAGACGTTTATTTAATTCTGGTGAGTCATTCAACCTAAAGACTCTTTAACGTCAACTTATTATTTTTTTTCCAATCTCAATCAATCGGAACAACTCGGCCTTGGGTGTGTAGCACTGAAAATATTGATTACTTCAAGTACATTGCTTTATTCTTGTATAAATGAACTGAATGTGAGACAAAACAACTATACTTAGTTTCATTGTTCCAATTTATTGAAATATATTTCAGTATTTTCATAAACTTGAAATTGGGCCTGAAACGCAATCTTACTTTTTCTGTATTTATGATGGGTTTCAAATGAAATGATTTCAGGCGAAAATTGTTCTAGAAGGCATTGGAGCATGAAAAGTATACATCAGGATATTCCTTGGGAAAACTAATCCAGCCCTTATCTTCTTTCATTCTGTTCGTCTGAATGTAATGGCGAGCCAATTACATGTTTGAAATTTGCCTCGGAATGCATTGTCCTGATTCTCCAGAGACCATGTTCATTCATTTCAAGCATTCAAAAGATTAACAATGGGAATATCTCGGTGTCAAACACTACACAATTAACCGAATTATCCCCAATGAGGTTATTTTTTAACAAGCACAAAAACAGAGATCAGCTAAATTGGTAAATCTTGTGAGAAATATAACGGGTCTCACTGTAGAGGTCAAGTCATGTTAGTCAGCTGAATGGCTGAGATAGTTGGACTTGGGTATGCTGAGCGGAGCCCCTGACTGTAGTCTCGTTCTGGAGGTCATATTGCTTGGTACCTGGCTCTGACAATGGGCAACTGGTGTGTTGACATTGGGAAATTCGGCACTGATGGCAATGTGGAGGTTGATGTAGTCTTCACTGTTTGTGAAGATATTGGCAACATCTTGATCCTTTTTTCTTTTATCCAGCTAATACGGCAAGATTTTTGTTCTGCGTATGCTGCATTCACCTATTTTATGCGCATTTGCGAATATCAGGTAAAAAACCTTGGATTTAAACAACAATATGCGCATACATTTAGAAAACGCTGAGTAGGATTAAATTTTTATCAAAAAAGAAAAAATGTGAATAAATTGCAAGGGAAGCACATTTACGGAATAAAACCCATCATGTGCATGTTGCAAGTTTCTACATCGCAAAGACAATGAGTTTTTCTGTTGGAACTGGGAAGTTGTCTGTTGATTTAAAAGCAAGTAATATAGAATATGTTTCCAAACCTGACAGGAAGTCGGTTATTTTGTGGATTGAAATATGTGTGAGACAATTTGTTCAACCTCATATTTATTATTTTACAGTATTTTTTTTAACTATCACAATTATCTGTAAGAAAACGTGTATTTTTGTATTTCTTAAAACAATGCTTGGTAATGGCTGGCCAGACACAAGTCAAATAGAATGGCATGAAGTTGTTCAAACTCTGCAGGAAGTCAGTTATTTTACGATAACCTCTAAAAACGGGCACATCTGCTTGTGTTGAATTCCTTACTAGAAAGCGCACTTGTTGATCTCCAAACTCCATCAGTCTTATTCAAAGGCATATGGGATGGTAAATGTGAAGCTTTTTTGACTTTTTGTGCACGGCGACCGTCGAAAGACAAACCATTTCCATGAACAGGAAATTGTTATAACTCTGAAATAAAATTTCCAATTGAGATTAAACTTGGTACATGTGTTACAAAACCATGTCTGAATATATTTATATAGCAACCTGCAGTATCATTGTAGCACCACCAGGTGGCCGTAAGAAATATAGTATTTAACATTGATGTTTAACATTTGTGATAACAATATTAATTTCTATTCATAGCACCACCTGGTGACACCTGAAAACTTTATTTTGTGGATTTAATTTGACCATCCTTAAGTTTGAACAGTGTCGCTAATACTAATTTTACTGCTTGGTGCAAATATTGGCCACCAAGGGGGCGATGGCACCTAAGGTGCAAGAGTCCTTTGATCGCTGCTTGGCATTTAATTATATATTTTTTTATTTTCTTGAATTTAATTTATGATTGTGAGGTCATCACTAGTACATCTCGATTACTCGAACAAGGGAAATACGGCTTCAGTGCCTTTCTGTTGTTGTTTTCTGACTCTTTAGGTACTTGCTGATAACTGTCGGAGTGGTGTATGTGCGCTCTTTCCCACAATCCCGCAAAGACATCCTGAAAGATCTGGTGGAAATGTGCCGTGGAGTGCAGCATCCTCTTCGGGGTTTGTTCCTGAGGAACTACCTGCTGCAGTGCACGCGCAACATCCTTCCTGACGATGGAGAGACAGCAGAGTATGGCGCTTCACTTCTAATGTCTGTGATTGCTTCTCAAGTTTCTCAAGTATGTTGTGACACTTACTGAGCTGTGTAGTATAATCCTGTGGGGGGAACCACAAGTTAATCTACTGCTGAAAGCCTTATTTTCCCTCGATTGCTGCTTACGGTGCACTCTGATAGCTTTTGATGAAAGGAGTCATTACAAAATCTCATTATCCGCGAGGGATTGAACGATTGCTGATGATTTTTTTTTTCTGTTTTGATAAAGGGAAGAGATGACCGGAGACATTAATGACTCCATTGATTTTGTACTGCTGAATTTTGCCGAGATGAATAAACTGTGGGTGAGGATGCAGCATCAGGGACACAGCAGGGATCGAGAAAAGCGAGAGAAAGAGAGGCAAGAGCTGAGGATCCTTGTAGGGACCAATCTGGTTCGTCTGAGCCAGCTGGAAGGTGTCAATGTGGAAAAGTACAAACAGGTGGGTTCTGGGCTTAGAGCGAATCACTGTTAAAACCACATTGAGATGAGAATTGACCTTTATTTCATGTTTATTTGTGGCAAACGCTAGCAACCTCAAGCTAGCACTTAGCATAATCACTAGGTAAAAGAGGTTACCCCATCGTTTGATGCCCTCTTTTGAAAGCTCTTTGTTTAAGCTGTTTGTTTTTACATTCATGAATCAACCAAGTGATCAGTTCGTGTTCTCATTTGATTTCGAAATTCAAGCACCCATACATATGCATGAGTCTGCTTTTTAAGCACTTTAAGCTCTTTAATTAATATTTAAACATGACATTGCCAATTAAAATACTATAATTCAGATCAGTGGGTTTAATGTCCATGTGGCTTTAATAATCACCTTTATTCATAAAAAAAAAAGTTAAAAAAATGTGTAAAAATAAGTGTACTTTCAAAAGCTGTTACAATGGTAAATAATAGTAGTATGTTTAATGTTGGATTTGGCATGGTTCTTGGTGTCAATAAATAACAGTTTTCATACAGGTGTATGAAGCAGAACACTTCATGGTGCACCAAACTCCTCATTATTTACATTATTTCCTTCCTTTTTTTGAGGATTTTTACTTTTTACGACTTTACAATTTTTCCTAATAATTTAAATAAAACGTTACTTTTTGCTTGAAGGTCCATTTTTACTACAACCTGAGTTTCTTTTTTGTTTTTACAAATTATTTTCATTATATTACACAATAATTTAACAAGAAATGTGGAACTATACAAAAAAATTGTAAAATGTTTTTATATTTTATAACAAAGATCAACAGTGTTGAGACTAAATGCAAATGTACAAGTGCAAAAATAAAAGCAAAGACAAGGTGTTTGAACAAAGTGCGTCTCACATGGTCTGCTGCATGAAGCAAAAGGGCTGCGCTCGACTCCTCTGGACCCCTCTTATCTTTTTATTGCCTCCGCAGTTGTATCAAACAAAGCCTTAAAAATGATTTCCTCATCCGGCCCTGTGGCGTAGTGGATGGTGTGCCAGGTGTATGTGCAGTTGTGCAGGCCGATGTAGGTTCAAATACTGAGCCCATCATCATTTGCCATCGTTTCCACTCTATCTATCCCTTCTCTTCCTGTCTGACTACTGTCCTTTCAGCTCAAAATAAAGGCATAAACAGCCAAAATAAGTCGTTACGTTATTTAATGGCTTTAATGGTGTTTTTTTTCTATAGCTATTTTTACAGTAGACAAAGATGTCCAAGATATTTTTTTTTATTTTATTGTCTCCCTCCCAGACATTTTATTAATAATAAAGAAAGTGTTTTCATAAAAGATGAATTGCTTTGTATTAAGAAGCTTTAAGTTGAGTCAGAGTTTTAGAATTCAGTATAATATTCTTTTATTTGTTTTTACTGCAGTGAATGGTATTACCACATCTAATTTGTGCAAGATTTTAACCCGTCACCAATCCAGCAGAGTTTTCCAGCAGTGAAACACCTGCTGGAGACCCCACGGTCCCAGTTCAAGAAATGGGCTGATCGTTCTCTTGTAGTGGTGGGTCCAAAGCTCTGGAACTCATTACCAGTAGACCTTCGCACCATCTCTGCCTTGCTGTTTTTAAAAATGCTTTCAGTTCCTAGAGTTTTACGTGACATGAATCTTATTATTTTAGATCGTATTTGTTATTTTTATTTTAACTTCTGTATTGTGTTTTTGTACAGCACCTTGGTCAGCCTTGGTTGTTTGATAAAGTTTGATTGATTGGTTGAGATAGCCGCTATTTTCCCCACTGTAGCTATTTGAGGCTAAAGTCCCGCCCTCCACTGCTTCTGATTGGTTGGATCGTGGGGTTGCTCACTCGCATGCCTTCTCTTGTTCTGTAAATAACTACAGTAAACCTCACAATTACTGCGCCGATTAAAATGGCTCTCCGTTAGATCTTAAATCAAAATATTCGGTCTTGATCAGTACTGCAGTCCACCTGTTGGTGACTCCTGACCTAGAACATTTAAACATAAAATTACAGCGAACTACTTTACAGTGGCTACAATTACAGCCATCAGTAGAATATTACGTTTGCTTGTTTGCAATATTAGTTTGTAGTTTAATAACTTGTTAATACTTGGCAGCTCCAGTGACAAATGCATGCGGTTCCCCACAGATCGTGTTGTCTGGAGTTCTGGAGCAGGTGGTGAATTGCAGAGACTCTTTGGCTCAGGAATACCTCATGGAGTGCATCATACAGGTACAGAAATATCGCACCAGCACTCTTCACCCTGTACTTGACGCCAGGACTCCTATTTTCTCCAATTATCTTGTGAGTGTTAGTGTGGCATGCCCTCACAATATTTTTTTTCTTTCCTCTATTTCGCTCCAGGTCTTTCCAGATGAGTTCCACCTGCAGACATTGAACCCCTTCCTTCGTTCCTGTGCTGAGCTGCACCAACATGTGAATGTCAAGAATATTATCATTGCTCTCATTGACAGGTGTCTGTTTTCACTCTTTTTGTGTTGAATTAGGCAAAATACATGTCAAAATGATTTATTAAAAGAATAAAAGTGAACATATCACACTTTGTGAACGTATTTGGTTTGTTATGTCTTCCGATAGACTGGCCTTGTTTGCTCACAGAGAAGATGGACCTGGAATTCCTGCTGAAATCAAGTTATTCGATATTTTTTCTCAGCAAGTGGCAACAGTCATACAGGTCTAACACCTTTGAGACCATTTTATTTTTTACAAAATACCTGTTAAAATCCCATTTTCACACTTCTTTGTATACTTTTCCCATTAGTCCCGTCAGGATATGCCTTCGGAAGATGTTGTTTCCCTCCAAGTGTCGCTCATCAATCTGGCTATGAAGTGCTATCCAGATCGTGTGGATTATGTGGATAAAGTGTTGGAAAGCACGGTGGAGATCTTCAACAAGCTGAACCTGGAACAGTGAGTTTTGGCTGAGCTGTTTTATTCTCACTTCCCTCAGAAGATTTGCACAGGTTCAAAGCTTTGCCCACTTTCTTTAGCAGCGCCAGTGTGTTTCGAGATCGCTGGTTTGTTTGGTTTTGACTCACTTCTGTGTAAAGAAGTAGTCCCTACACACAGTGTGTGGGTGGTTGTAATTATATAGCACATGCTAGGAATGAGACTTATTGTAGTGTTAAATCACATTAAATATTTTATTGATTTTAGTTCACTTTACTGTCTGCTTTCAGAGATGGGTTGTTTTCTAAAACACTTTTTTTTGAGTGAATAACATGTATACTTTGGTCTCTGTCTGCTGAAGACCTAAACTATATACTTTATTACAAGGATACATTTTTGAAGGTAATTTTGGCACTTCCTGTTCTGTAGCCTGGTTCAAACAGCACACATATCACCTGAGGCCTGTACTATGAAACTAGCCAGCTAAGTTTAGAATTAGCTTGCACCAATCTTGGGTTTTGGGTACCATGAAAGAATCTAGAATTAAATCAATCTTTGTCACCCTGGTTACTTGCGCCACACGGCCAACACATTTTAACTAGGGGTGCCAATAATTATGGAGGGTACGGTATATGAAACAAAATCTAGTATTGGAAATAAACGAATAAAATTCAACAACCCATCGTAGAAAGGTGTTTATACTAGATGCAGAATTGGACACTCCAGGCTCAACCACCAGCGTTAAACTGAAGATCGATTAAAATCAAAGAATAGATATTTTTTACCTAGCCCTACTAGTCAGAATACATGTGTTGCTACCATTAAATATAGGGATGTCCCGATCAGGTTTTTTGAGCCCCCGATCCGATCCGAGTCATTTAATTTTAAGTATCGACCCATACCGAGTCCCGATCCGATACTTGTCTTTTCCTTGTGCTAATTGCACACTTTAAGTGCATGCAGGTTATTAAATCAATCCAGTGTGTACTCTTGACAACCAAATAGCTCAGCAGTGCATCAATAAAAAAAACTGAAAGCAACCTGTTCCTTTACAGTTTTTTATTTCTCACAAATATGAAATCTCAATTTTACAGCTCAGTGAAGTCGCAATATTCTGTCGTGTGTTTCGTTTTAAGATGCCTTATCAAGTTGGTAGTATTAAAGGCTGCTTTGCTAGTACCACCGTGTCAAACTAGAAAAACATGGGGTATTAAATAACAATCAGTAAATAAACATTTCTATTTCTTCAACAACAAAAATGTTACACATTTTAAGTTACGAAGAACACTTCAACATGTCACAAACCTATTAGATAAAGACATGTAAATCATCACAACACAAAACTTAAACACGCTATTTAGGCGCTAATATAAACAACAAATAGCGATCTATGAAATCCCTTTTAAATAAACAAAATATACTTTTTTAAACATTAGCTTGCCACGCTGGGAATAAATAAGCATTAAATGAAGGTTTTTGTAGAGCTTGAACCTTTTTTTTAACACGAGCACAAACATGCGAGTCTCTCATATTTCTTCCTGATTCACGCACGCTCTAAGCACGTCATCAACGTCCTTAAAGGGGCAGCACACAACAGCTTGCATTGCAAACGTTGCATGTAGCTACCAGACTAGAATCACTTTCCAACTTAAAATACTTCCACACTGCAGACATCTTAGCACCGTATTGCAAGTAGTAAACAACATGCGAGTTTAACATGCGAGTTTGCGCCACGTGCGTGACGTAGCTGACGTAAACATTCGATCGGTCCGATACATAGAGCCGATTCCGATCAGTTAAAAAATGCTTCGATCGGCCCCGATACCGATCTTTATGATCGGCTCGGGACATCCCTAATTAAATATATTTGTAGATAGTCATGTCCAATGTTTAAATGGTAAATGGTAAAAAAAATGTTTGGAATCAGACGTGAGAGAAAATGAACAAGCGGTTGGTACATGGCTATTTTCACCCAAAGCAGTTCTCATTGATTCATGGCTAACCACGCCCCTTGTCAAAATGTTTTCCAAAAACGAGCTGTTGACTTCCTTTTGCTGTGTACCTGTGCTGCCCAAGATTCGTTTATTGTTTTGTTATAGGGGAAATGTATTTGTGCAAGTTTCTCAGGGTTATTATTGTTATGTTATCTTAGTTTATGTAAGGCACAGGGCTTTTATTTTGAAGGTCTTGTATAGGCGGAAGTGATTCTTCTTCGCGGTTGAACGCTAGCATGACGCTATTTCTTCAGCTCTAACAAACTATTTCAAGCTGCCCTTCAGAAATCAATGACTGTGAGTGTTATGCGGGTTTATGTTTCAAATTCACAAGTTTGGTAACTTTTAGAACGTAACGCAACTAAACAAACGTGTTCCTTTCGATTTTATGACGTCATCACAATATCTGATGATTTCCGTTCATGTTTTGTATTAAGATTTCTGTTTTATTCAGTTTTACTCCGATTCAATGTTGCCTACATCAGCAAAGAAAATAAAGGAGCAAGGGTGCTCGTCTTACCGGCTCTTGAAAAGGAGTTTGGCTTGCTGTTAGATTTATGCTCACGCTGTTCAGCACGACACGCATATACAGGACAGTACAGGACCTTTAATCAGTGTGCTTGATTCAGTATAAAACATGATCTAAATTGTAATCTTTAACTAAATGAACGCATTGATGTTTTGGTTCGTTTTTGGAGGTTTCCATATTTCGATTTAAATACCAACAGTGTGATTTATACATTATTTGCTTTTCAATTGTCATTGAAGTGGAGCTGTGGGGTGCTTGCTCATGTTTCACTGTCAGCTGGGTGCACACTTCTATTTTCATACTTATTAAACTCTTCAAAGGTTCTAAAGCTTTTAAAAGTCCAAAAAAAGATTGCCTTGTTCTAGGGCGAAATAATTGCTGAGGTTTAATACTAGGGTTGCTCTGCTAAATCGCTGAAGAATGTTCATAAACTTCAAGAGTGTGTGTGCCCTTTTCCATTTTTTATTACACTACATATTTTCATAAGAACATTTGTTAATTTAGCTAAAATGAATTAAATGACTGATGAATCTGGTTTTGTAACAATCATTGAATTCAACTCTATGGATGTATAAAACTTAATTAAAACTTACTGAGCCATCAGCTCAATTGTCAAATGATCATGTTTTTTTTTTTTTACTCAGTTCATGATTTGGTTAATTTTAGGAATGAATCAAAATCAGAAGCAAACATTCTCTCGTTTTATACACAGCTTCTGGGGTTTTTTTAGGACATCCAAACATTTTTCCGACAGGCAGTAATTTACTTGTGGATGGGAACCCTGAAACACGATGAGTCACTGTTTGCCACTTTGAGTGACTGATCGTGGCTGTTTTCAATTTCGTGTTTGCAGCGTACCACTTCACTCTTGAACAGGTGCATATGCGTAATTGATCCAACTCAGTTATTTTAAGTAATACATCTTTTTTATTACTTGTAATTTGAAAGATTGTGGAACTGTCTTCTTAATCTGATTTATGGAGAATTCAAAGTTCTGTTTTATAAATAGACATGGGGCGTTATGAGATTCAGATGGTGTGATAACCTTTGATAAAAAAGTAATGGTTTCACGCTATCACCGTATTGTAATTATTGCTCACAGTATGTTTTATTTTAGGAAACATTTGGAACATTTTGTAACATTGTTGAAAATAATAAAAAAAACCTCTTGAAAATCTTCATAATTAAATAAAATTGTCATCACATGTGTGAGCCTAAACCTGCAGCGCAACAATAATCTACATAAGTAACATATTTCAAATCAAATCCTTGGAAAAAAATGCAATCACTAATCAAAACCAAAAAACATGACTATTTGTCACAATTTTTGTAGACTTGCTTGTTTTTGTACAGTTTAAGTTAAGATGCAGGACTAGGAGCACGTTCACCTTTCCTGGATTAAGTTTAGAGTGGTGAGGTACCAGGAAATGTCCACAGTTTCACTTTGACGACTAAAAAATAAATGCTCATATCGTAGGAACTGTGTTACTTTTCTTGTTTGAAATCGTGACTTTAAAGCCATGGCTAACCTAGAAACTGATTATCATCCCATGGCTGTTTATAAATGGAATAGAACAAAACCGTCATTTCCTGATAAACTGGCGCCGAATATCAAAAGAAAAATGGAAGTTGTTGCAATAAGTGAAAGCCTTACTTGTATCCTAGAACACATAGACAAAATGCAATTTGGACAGTCATATGCTCTTAGTTTTGGTGGCGGAGATTGCTTTTTGCGAACGCAGCCAGACAAGACAGTTCTGGGATGTGTTAATCACAATCTACTCTGATGACAGACTTTGGCGAAGGAATTTTATAAAGATGAAAGCAGCATTTCTGAAAATCTGTCTGTTGGTTAAATCCATTAATGCCATCCCATCGCGTCCCAGTTCTGACAGAAAAACACCGTTCCATTGCTTTGGGATTTATTCGGTAAATGCTATACGCATTATTTCTTGTCAGATTAAAGTCTATCCTGCGTGTGTTGTCATTTGCTGTTTTTTTTTTCTATTGTGATATTTAAAAATTCTCATATAAATTAGGGGTGTAACGGTACGCTAAAATCGTATTCGGTTCGGTACAGTGTCTTGGAGAGTTCGGTTCGGTTCATTCGGTTCGGTACAAAACAATAAGAACTTACAGAATCTTTATTTTGAAAAGCTGCCAATACACAATAGAATTCTTGCATAAAATAAAAAAAGTGACACATTTGGGTGATATTTTAAATAAATTGCACTCTTTATAAAGAAAAACACATTATTTTTTTTTTTTATAAAAAATGAAATACTGCAACTAGTTAGGATAGATAGGATAGATTAACCCATCCACATTTTCTGAAGAGAGCACAGATCTGGTTGCAGTGACAATATCTCCAGCAGTAGAAAATGTTAGATGTGTTGCCTGCCCAATCTCCGTGAAACAATGTCGCCATACAACTTTAAATTTATCCACTCGTCTATCCCCGTTATGTATTTTAACAGAGAAGCCAAAGTGTTCCTGTGATGGAAGGACTCTGTTCCTTTCTGTCTCGAGACGAAGTTTTCCGGGGCCCCAGAGGTGACATGGAAAGAAACACGACACGGAGATCATGCATCAACCAGTCACGAATTTATTGGTAGTTTGTTCGGGGTTTTTATACAGTTCAGAACAGTGGGTGTTAATGAACTTTTTACAAGAAAGGGGACGAGAGGCATCATGTGCTTTTTGTTAGAAGATGCTGACTTCAGCATTCAGGAGCGGTGGGGGTGAGTGTACGCCTGCGCACACCTGAATGCAATGAGAAATGCTGCAGATGGAGAAACTATGGGTTTCCTGTATCTGAATGTCTGTATTTCTATCACAGTTCCCAAACAGGAGAGTGTAGTGAGGTGGGAGGGTCTTCAAGCTCTGGCTTCTCTTTCGCTTTTGATATGATTCCATTTTCCTACTCTCGCTCGTGCTCGTCACTCAATAGCGTCCGTGCGGAAACTCACCTTGGAACATTGTTCCGCTGCGCTTAATATCGCGCTAATAATAAATTTAAATTATTATAAAAATACCGAAACGGTACGCAAGTGTACCGAACCGAACAGGCCGTACCGAAACGGTTCAATACATACCGTGAACCGTTACACCCCTAATATAAATAGGTGGATGGAAACTGTGAATAAGGGCTGTGCAATTAATCGCAATCGCGTAAAAAATTTTATTTTAAACCGCATTTAAAATTTCTAAATCGCATAAGGCTGCAATTTTATCTTTAAACTTATTGCATTTTGTAATTCTGAATACATTGTTGTGTGCATGATTTTAATATGTGAACCTGAGGTGACACAGCACACTTACAGCTGTGGTAATGTGGTGATATGCTGAAAACGCTGGATGCCCTTAAGAGAGCAATCTGTTTTTTTGGTTCTGGTTTGTTAGTTTTAATTTATTGTTATGACTGGAGTTCTGATCAGTTAATCTTCATGTCTGTTTTTGAGACAATTTATTACAGTTTTGTTTATCAAGAAGTAATCTATTAACTGAAGTTGAGGTTATTTAATCTTCATTTATTTTATATTTTATTACAGTTTTGTCATTTTATTGTGCACTGAATGCATTTAGAATGTGTGTATGTAACTTGTTTGCAAATTTATTTGGGATTTTGGCAACAGTTTTTTTGCTTTTCCAATCACAATATTCGTTCAAAAAAAAAAAAATCGCAATATGATTATTTGGTCCATATTGCACAGCCCTACTAGTGAGTAATTGTGTAAAATAATCGTTCAATAATGACCAAAACAGTTGTGATTGTTTTTTTTTTCATAGTCGAGCAGCCCTCATGGCAGAGCTAATATTCAGTTTGGTAGTTAAGCATGCACTGGTTGTTCAGATACAGAGTGCAGAGATGTGGGGAGAGTTTCAAAGTGAAATTCATATTTATTTCCTGACCTCTAAAGCACATTATAAATTAAGAAATAATGGTAAAACTTGATTGCTTTTAGCTTTTTGTAGAAATCATTGTTCTTTAAATCGTTCACTTTTAGAATCTGGTTCTGCTTCTTTTCTAAAAAAACAAAAAAGTATCAATGGATTTTTTTGTACAATTAACAGTCTGGTCCTGTCTGCAGAATGCTTTCCTCTCATCTATTGCTCTTAAACTAATCCTTTCAGTACAAGTCGTCAAAGTAGGGTAATGGCAACAAATGTACTTTTATATAGTTGTATCGTGCAATACGGGTTTGTGTTGTTATGCACCAGCATACACGGTAAAAAACTTAAGGGACATGCAAACTTCAAGCAATTTGCTTGCATTTTATTTGTGATGTATTGTACTAAAAATACACAAGTACATTTAAATACAATTTGCTAAATAATATTACTCAGTTTTTTGCTGTCTAATCAAGTCACACCAAAAAATAAAAAAATTCGGAGTGAAATTTACTCGGTTCATGTAACATTACATTCTTGATGCGCATGCGTCATTGCCTGCCTTGCTCACAAGTAATGGAAGAGAGATTTCTTGACTACTAATGCGAATTTCATAACGGCTCAGGCTCATATTTTGACTATTATATCAATTAATCAATGTATGTTAGCAGAAAACTGTGGAGATTTAAAGCCATCTGCAGTCCTGGTTTATGTCCACCGATTCTTTTTTGAACGTGAATGCTAACATTGTTACGTTTCGCAACGTTTTTGCATATCATTATAAGTGATTTTTTTTTCACTAACCGTCTGCGAGGTTCACTGGGTTCTCTCTGTTTGCCTATTGTAATTAGGGCTGTAGCAAAAGACAATGCTCTATGTAAGTTTATGTGACTGCTAATCATAGCATCTTTGTTGCTATCATATGAGTGCCTTTTAGTTTGAGTGCATCTGATCATTTAACATGACTTATTCTAAAAACATAAAGGAAATTTTGCCACTGTCAAATAATGATGAAAGTGGATTTAACCCAAAAGCTACTCAGCATTTGTAAATACAAGTTATTAGAATTCATGTGTACATTTCAATTTTATCGTTTTTAATTTGAGATGAAATATGAATAGCCAGTAACATTTACTGGAAAATTCTGAGTAAACGTTAGGTTGTTTTTTTTTTAAATCAAAGCTACTGTTCCTTGTTTAAGTTTTAAGTGGAAAAAAAAACTTTCTTTTTTTTTAAGTAAAACAAAAGTCAGTCGCCGTAAGACAGAATACATGTGTTTGAACGAGAGAGAGGGAAGTAGAACAGTGAGGTTACAGGGGGCTGGGGTCAAGAAGGTGCAGGAGTTTGGGTATTTGGGGTCAACAGTTTAGTGCGACAGGGAGTGTGGAAAAGAGGTGAAGAGACGAGTGCAGGGAGGTTGGAGTGGATGGAGAAAAGTGTCAGGGGTGTTGTGTGACAGAAGGGTGTCAGCAAGAATCAAAAGAAAGGTGTACAGAACAGTAGTGAGAGCAGCTATGATGTATGGGTGGAGACTGTAGCAGTGAGGAAGAGACAAGAGGCAGAGATGAGGATGTTGAGGTTCAGTTTAGGAGTGGCGAGGATGGACAAGATTAGGAACGAGCACATCAGAGGGACAGCTCAGGTTGGTTGTTTTGGAGACAAAGTCAGAGAGATTGAGGCTAGGTTGAGATGGTTTGTACATGTTCAGAGGAGGGATAGTGGTTATATTGGTAGAAGGATGTTGGAGATGGAGATGCCAGGCAAGAGGTCAAGAGGAAGGCCAAAGACGAGGTATATGGATGTGCTGAAGGAGGACATGAAGTTAGTTGGTGCAAGAGTAGAGGATACTGAGGACAGAGTTAGGTTGAAACGGATGATTCGCTGTGGCGACCCCTAAACTGGAAACAGCCGAAAGAAGAAGAAGACACTCCAACTTTTTTATAGTGTAGAAATAAGTAATGC
>SRMA01027267.1:456665-584840 GCA_007224835.1 Danionella cerebrum | reverse complement strand
TTGCAGGTCGATGCCATCCTAAACCTGGTGTCAACACTGATCCAAGACCAGCCTGATCAGCCTGCTGAGGATCCCGACCCGGAGGACTTTGCTGAGGAGCAGAGCCTCGTGGGGCGCTTCATTCATCTGCTGCATTCAGACGACCCCGACCAGCAGTACCTGGTAGGTCTCCTGTCCTCTTTAAGCCTCCGCTTTCATCATGCAACAGAGCAAAGCATTGTTAGACACCACTCAAAGATGTCTATAAAAATGGACTGCTGTTAAGTGCTTCTAGTTTGCGAGGAGAATACAGCAAGTTTCTTTGATCATTTCACCAGTGCCGGGTGCTGAGGAGAAATAATCCCCTTGATGGAACATCATAAGCAAATGACTGACAATGTCATGGTTGTTTGACATCAGCCAGATCTGCTCTAATTAGCTCCCAGTCAAAGTTGGTTCTACTTAGCATTCAATCAGCTGATGAGGTCATCATGCTGCTTCATGAATTATTCAAATCGATGCATCTTCTCTTTCTATCATGCCTCCCACAGATTTTAAACACTGCCAGGAAACACTTTGGCGCCGGGGGGAACCAGAGAATTCGCCACACTCTTCCCCCGTTGGTGTTTGCAGCTTATCAACTGGCCTTCCGTTACAAAGAGAACTCGTCCTCAGTATGTCACACCTTCATCTTTGTTTCACCTTCAGTTAGGGGGTGCATGTTTCTATACTAGCACTAGATTGTTAGCCTCACATGATAGTTTGGTATGGAGCAGTTCAGAATGCTGTTTTTAGTTATGAAAGTTGGTTTCTTGGCAAAATACTCACTGGCCACTTTATTAGGTACAGCTCAACTTCACGGCATAGACTCAACAAGGTAGTGGAAACATTCCTCAGAGCAGTTGCTGCTGTTTTAGCAGATTGGATCCATGCTTTCATGTTGTTGACACCAAATTCTGACCCTACCACCCGAATCTAGACTCATCAGACCAGGCAAAGTTTTTCAATCCTCTATTGTCCAATTTTGGTGAGTCTGTGCAAATTGTAGCCCCAGTTTCCTGTTTCTTAGCTGACAAGAGTGGCACACGGTGTGGATTTCTGCTGCTATAGCCCATTCGACTCAAGGTTCAACGTGTTATGTGTTTAATGGTGTTCTTCTTAACCTTGATTGCATTTTTTTACCTTTCTAACACCTCAAACCAGTTTAGCTATTCTCCTCTAAGAGGAGACTGGTTCACATAGATGCTTTGTTATTGGCTGATTAGGTCAGGTGTACCTAATAAAGTGGCTAATGGGTGTATTAAATTAATTAACTTTACATCCTATCAAATTGAAACCATGTGATTTTTTTATTGGGGGGGGGGGGGGCAATATATTGTCACATTTTGTCACAATATGTTCGGTATCCAATTGTGAACCACGCTTTTTCGGTTTCTCATTTGAATAACTCCGGTATGTGTTATCATATTATTATATATTATATTATTATTTTATGCATATGAAAAGCTGATGTCATGGAAAGAAACGCATATCCAATCATTGATCTGCTCCTTTGTCTAAATTTCCAATTAGCGAGCCCTAAAGTTAGAGGGACTTCGCGTGTTTCACTTGACCAGTGGAGGAATTGTCAGATGCCGAGGAGATGACATAAACTTTTTAAATCCTATGGTTTTGGTTCATGTGATCCTCACAAAGAACGATTAAAAAATTTTACATTTTTTAAGAACCATCAGAACCCTAACGAAAACTGATTAAGAACCTCCCTAGTCACAATACCTATCGTTAGGGCTGGGTATCGTTCAAAAATGTTCGATACCGATACCCTGAATTCAATACCGGTTCCAAACGATACTTTTTTTTCAATAATTTTATTTTAAGATATAGATTTTAACAAGATTACATAACACATAATCACAGAGAAACTTTGGTTTTATTTTTTCAGTATGTTTGGGACACTTTTCACAGCTGGCTTATCTATTTCACAGCTGACCAATAAGCAAAGGAACAAAAGCACAAAATGAACAAAGTGCAGGGTTAACATTTGCTGTTAACCTTAAAGCAGGGGTGCCAAACTCATTTTCCCTAAGGGCCACATTAGCATGATGGCTGTCCTCAAAGGGCCAGATGTAAGTTATAAATGTAAAAGAATGTAATTGAATCTAATGTAAAATAAATCTAACTATTCATTAATGTTATATAAATCATTATTTATAACTTATTCAAGTGACAATTGTTTGCTTGTTGTTCTAATTGTATGCAATTGTCCCCTTTCGTTAGGAGTTTTTTTGCCGAAATCATGTCCCGTAAGCAAGAAAAGAAGACCATTAGCGTAGCGGAAGCTTTGTACAAGATTTTTTCCATATTTCAATTATTGTGCCAAGCTGTGGCAACATGGATTACGCCTGAACTTTGTTCAATCAAAACTTGTACAGAATATTAGTTTCTTGTAGTATGGACACCAAACTTGCTACAGATGTCCTTGACATGTAGTGGTTACAATTGATTGTGTTTATTTGCTTCGTTATAAGTAAAATAAGGAGATATTAGAGGAAACATGTGTTTTTTTTTAGACGGAGTTAATTTTTTGGCCATTCCAAGATCAATTACTCTTACCCAGTGTTCTTGACTGTCAAATTAACTCATTCACACCACTTCCCAAGAACCCACTTCATTTTGATACCAAGATTTGCAGTTTAGACCTTGTAAAAGCTGAGAAATGCCTTAAAAAGTAAAAGTATAGGATTTTCGGAAAATAGGCCTCAGGGCTTAAGAGGTAAAGGAAGAGGTTAAAGCATTTTAGTATCAACTTAGCTAGGTATTTAAAGCCATCAAACCGTACATAACGTTACACAGTGTACGTTAGTCCGAAACACGATTAATAAATTGACCCCACACGAACTTAAAATTAACTTTAACGGTACACAAGCATGAAGCGCTAAAAGTTTTGTATGTCTGTTTACCTGCCGGAGCAGCCATCGCACCGGTATCCTCATCAGTCACAGAGGACGACGCTTGTGGTGGGCATGTTGTTGGAGGCTTTGAGTCAGGAAAGCACAAAGAGGATGATGATGATGACTGCACCGGCGTGATTTTCTTGCAGTAAATTAATTCTGTGTACAGTCAGGTGTTTCATCATATTTGACGTGTTGTCAGACTTGGACACGATAACCTTTTTACAAACCTTTTTACAAATGCATCGTACGCTTTTGCCGTCAATCTTGGCATAATGTAGCCATACTTTGGATCGCTTAAACATAGTTTGCGTTTAATTTCTGCTATGCTTTAAAGTGTAATGTACATTACAGCCTCACTTCACATTTGACAAGCTCTGGGGAAGTGGGGGGGGGTAGCTGCCGTAAACGTGATTTTCAAGGCAGCTTCGCCGCAGCCACTCATCAGCATTTGATCCGGGCACGTTAAGGATGGCACACGTTTTCTAGCTCACTGATGTCAACAAGATTATACCCTTACGTATCAAAATTTAGCATCGAACGAAAATTATTTTTTGATGCTCGGTAGTATCGAGACGATTCGGTCGATGCTTAAAAAAGTACCGAACTCAATACCCAGCCCTACCTATCGTGGAGTAAATGGAAGATATTGTGTGAAAAAGAGAGAATTCTTCCTCTTTAATGTTTAAATGCCTCTAAATTTTTGTTGCTGCCCCTAGAGGCTAAATGATATTATACAGAAATATACATTTAAATATCGTCTAAATATTGAGTAAAATAGCTCTTTATAAGGTTTCATTGCAGTTTTTTGTCTGTTTTAATAGATAATATGGTCCATATCGTATCATGCCCATAATATTGTAAACTGAGGGGCGTAACAGCCCAAAAATGTTTAAAATGCATAAACACAACATTTTCTCATTTTACAGTGTATTAAAAATGAAAATGCATGCATTTTTTGCTTTCAAATTAACACAAAAACAAGAATATTCTGTCATTTTGATTTTCAATTTGGAATCAAAAATGTAATGTATGTGACGTACACTGACCACATAGGTCAATAGCTTTTCAATAATTAAAGTGAGGAACATTTAAATAGAGGAACAACTCAAATAGCCTAAATTTTTCATGGCATTTTGGAGTTTTAAATTAGTATTTTAATCACTATTTAAATCACTTTTTGTATTATTTAATCTGAACTTTTTTTTGTTCATATTAAATAATAAATATGTATTACTTGAATCTTTCAAGAAATACAATCAAAAAGCATCCTCACCACAGACAGTGAAATAAATTTTTTACAAAGAATAAAGCTGGAGCTAGAGTAAGAAAAACCAGGTGGAAAAACCTCAAAAAGTCCCAGAGCACAAAAGGTTAAGTTAGCACTTTGTCAAGATGTAATTTTACAACTTTATAAAGAACCTTTTTTTCTTACTGTCGTTTTCAGATGTGAGAAATGCTTTCTTTATTGGGTTGCATTTGGCATCTATAGTCCACCATTCCATTTTCATGAAGGAATGGTTGCATAAGCTGCATCTGTCATATATTCACACTTAATAAAAGGCTCTTATGCTTGAAACACAGTTATAATAGAAATGCTTTTTCCTTCATGGATGTCAATCTCTTCCTTCCAAAGGATGATAAATGGGAAAAGAAATGCCAGAAGATTTTCTCCTTTGGCCATCAGACCATCAGTGCTCTAATCAAAGCCGAGCTGGCGGAGCTGCCCCTCAGGCTATTCTTACAGGGGGCTCTGGCGGCAGGAGAGATTGGCTTCGAGAACCACGAAACGGTGGCCTATGAGTTCATGTCCCAGGTACACTGTCATTCTGATTAAGAGACTGATTGCTCCCAATCTTGATGAGAATGTACAGTGCTCAGTATAAATGAGTACACCCCACTACATTAATCAGAAAAGCTTTAGTTTCCTTTTAGACTCAACATTTTATACGAGATACTATAATACAAATGTGGGCCTTTGATTGTAAACAAAAAAGTGATTTCCTAACAAATTAATTCAAGCCCATGTTGCAAAAATGAGTACACCTCAATTAAAGTCTCAGGAGAAAAGCTACACTTAAGATGACAACATTCTAATTAACAGGCGTCCAACCACTGGTGAGTCTAATGATTCATTTAACAGATGTCCAGTGGACAAAGGACTATAAAGGGCTTTAGTTTACAAAGAAAAGACCTTCCCACTTCATGCTGTTAGAAATGGCTCCCCATGGAAGAAAAATGTCACAAAACATGAGAAGTGGATACAAAAAGGCGAGGGTTACAAGATCAGCAAAGATTTAAATATCAGTCAAAATACTGTAGATCCAAAAACTTCAGTGCAACCATCTTGCAGAGACGTCCAGGTCGTCCCCGGAAGTGAACATCTTGACAGGAACGTCTTCTAATGACAAGAATTGAAGAAGTTCACTGCAGTTAGCTAAAGCAGTAGAAAGCTGAACTGGAGCAACCGTTTACTCTGACCAACATCCAGGCTCTAAAAGATAAAGATGTTCGATATGTCGCCAACTTGGTGCTGTTCTTAAAAATCACTGTGCTCAACATAAATACTAAACGTTGTAATTGTTGTTGCATGGTGTATTCATTTTTGCTTGAGTAAATCTGAACATTTTTATGATCTAAGTTTGATTATTAACCTCAGCCTAATGTTTTGGAGATAAGTGTTCAATAAAACTCGTAAAAAGTTTGGAAATTGTGCTTTTGTTCATTGAGCGACTGATTAAATTCGTACTTTTTAATGGGGGTGCACTCATTTATACTGAGCGCTGTATCTGTGCATTAATATTCACGCTCAGAACTCAGTTAGAAAAGGAGCATTTGTTTCTAGGAAAGCGTCTTTCATTTCTGCATTTGTGTTTGTCCAAAGGCTTTCTCTTTGTACGAAGATGAGATCAGCGACTCAAAGGCTCAGCTGGCTGCCATTACGCTCATTATTGGCACATTCGAGCGTATGCGGTGCTTCAGCGAAGAGAACCACGAGCCACTTCGTACCCAGTGTGCGCTTGCTGCCTCCAAACTGTTGAAGAAGCCCGATCAGTGTCGTGCCGTCAGCATTTGTGCCCATCTCTTCTGGTCAGGACACAACACTGACAAAGGCGGAGAGGAGGTTTGTTATTTTATTCATTGTAATCTCAAAAATGGCTTCTTTTGTGCCTTTAAATTAAACTGACCTTAGGATGTGTTTGGACTGTGGCTTATGTAAGTCTCAGAGAGCTTTTTTTTACCTTTGTGTATGCCCATCTCCATCAGTTTTTTCCAATAGAGGAGCTATATTCGTAAAAAAACATTCTTATATAACGAGTTTGGTTTGAAAATGAGTCATTTCTTAATGTTTATTCTTGCTTTTGAAGTCAAAGTGGGCTTTTTGCAATTTACCATGCTATTTTAGAGCTAATCATGTGAATGAGAGGGAACTGTCTATTTGCATGTCACTTCTGAAGCATTATCTGTGGAGTTTATTTTTCTTTTTCAAGATAATGTGGGTGAAAGATGCTCTGAGTCATTTGTATTGAGTTGAACATTAAGGATAAATTGCTCACAACTGTAAGTGAATCTGTCTGTAATTTCAGCAAAATGCTGTGATTCATTAGTACAGCTTTGATTTCTGTAGGCAGCAAACAGTTGGTAAAATGCAACATTCTGTCTTCCTGTGAATCTTGACCCCTCATAAACAAGTGTGAATTTCTCAGTTTCTCACTTGTGCTCCTCACTGGGTGCACAGTTTACATGGCTGAATCTCAAAGTTGTTGTTGCCGTTTACAAGGAACAAATTCAATCAATCAACTTATACATGAAGTGAAATTGGACCTCTCTGACTACAAATGCAGACAAGGGGGAGATTGTTGAGGGGTAGTGTTTTGGAAAGAGGAAATTGTGTGTACAATGGAAGAGTTGGCTCAAAAAAATGACCCTCTCATGCTGTCCACCAGAGAGTGTAAAAAGCGTTAGCAAAGAAGCACATATCAGACTTAAAGGGGCCATATTTTGCCATTTTTAAAGCCGTTATAATAAATATTTGACCCTTTCTGTACTAGCACTGCACCGTTAGTAACTTTCTAAATTCAAAAAATTGTATAAAAAATTTTTTTTCGGGGAGTCACAATATTTTTTTTGCCCCCATTCCTCTCATAGCCATGCCTTCGCCATGCTCCTTTTGGGACTTGAATCGGGGGTAATGTAGTGCGTAATGTCTGCCAATCGCAAGTCAAAAAGAACAGCGTGAAGTTGTTCGAATAAGAATAAGTTTTCTTGCGTTTCACCCGGGCTGGAAAGGGACTTTTAAAAAAACCCAAAGTGCATTGAAGAGTTCTGTGTAAGTCTCATCATGTCACAAGCAAATTAATCCACCATAAACTTATAGAAATAACAACACGCTGCACGCAGTTCAGTGCCTGTGTATGCTAACATGCTCTTGTGCTGTTTGCATGCTAAAAAGTTAATGAACGAAATCTGGATCCATTTCATGCAAATATTGTAAAGGTTTGAAATCCGGAATGTGTTCATTCTTTCTAATGGTGTTTCATTGACATTGTTTAGATATTTGAGGTGTTTTGTACAATGCTGGATTGGTTGGGACGATGTCCATCACGATGTTTCACATTCGACATTGTTGATGCCCAAATTGTTAGACATCGCCCAACCCTAATGTCTATTACATTGACATTGACCTTTCTTTGCATTGTACTTCAGCACTTCCAGGTCAGGCAGTGCACTCTATCTGCATAGAAATGAGCTATACTAGCGATTAATCTGATTGGTCAGTGGGCGGAGATAAGAACTAAGGGCGTTGCAAGGAACTTCGAGCCATTTTCAGCTCACAATAAAGGAATACAGGTTTACACAAACATGCATGAAGGATTCTGAATAAAACTTGAGGCAGGTTTTTGTTGAGGGAACGACACTAAAAGATGCTAGGAATGTCAGAAAAGTTGATTTTTGCATAATATAGCCTCTTAAGATATGCTATTGCAGGTGGGAGGTGGGGAGGAGTTGTGTGGATCATTCTGCATGTAAACAACAGCCGTCGTTTCAGCTGTCATTCTTCCGGTGCTCATTTAAAGCATGCAAAGACTATATTAAGAAATGAGGCCATCTCGTTATCTTGTTCTCACTGGAGAGTTGTTGTTTATTTTCTCCAACAACACCCTTGGTCGAGGACAACTAGAAGAGATGAGGGAAAGCCGAAATATTTTGTGAGGTTTGGTGTGTGGTTTTAAGCACTTAGCACTTTTGATGAACATTGATTACCGAGAACTCCACATAATTTGGTCAGCAAAACCCCTAATATCTGAGTAGGTAGATATCTTATTGTCCTGTTATTGTTCACGGGTCTCCAGTTCACTTCTGAAACATTCAAACTCCTTCCAGGCAGATCACCAGCGACCCTCCAACCGGCAACCTTGTAACTGGAAGGCCACTTTGCCACTGTGTGAATTCTATCACATACCCATTATCTATCTGTTCATGTGATCTATACCAACAATGAGCTAAATTACAATTTGCTAATACATCAGGACCGAACCGAAAACCGTGGTTAAAAACCCTTGTAATGGCCTAAAATCACACTCGCAAACATTAGTCATTTTGAAGTAAGTTTCTTGCATTTTTTTTTTTTTTGGCCGTGCTACGAGGAATGACTGATTAAAAGCTTGTTGTGCTTTCTCACTGATTTAAAAATCCATTAAGAAGCGCAAAACTTCTGAAATGCTGACCCCCATTTGCTCCGCAAAGATGTCATGTGCAAACAATCTATTGGTCATTTGACATTTGCTAAAAGATCATTTGACCATGATGAGCAGTGAGCCAACTCAATCGTGTAAATGTGTCGGCAGAAATCAAGGGTTGTTTGATCAGAAACTCCCGCGTCTCATTGGGTTCTTGCCCAGATCTTAGCCAACTGGCACGCTTTGCTCTAAAACTAGAGCGAAAGTT
Source organism: Danionella cerebrum (assembly GCA_007224835.1). Classification (NCBI taxonomy): domain Eukaryota; kingdom Metazoa; phylum Chordata; class Actinopteri; order Cypriniformes; family Danionidae; genus Danionella; species Danionella cerebrum. The sequence goes on along the minus strand of SRMA01027267.1, from coordinate 575,961 downwards.
TGCAGGAAACGGATCAAAACAAATCCTACCAAAAAAGTACCCAGTTTTTCTTGTTTTCAAAGTTGGCATTTTGTGCTTTTAGAACAGAATCGTGTTTGTCTTCAGGTAGTTAAGTTCTAGAGGATTCTGATGATTCATGCTGAAGCTCGAGCCTCTACTGCAATGCACCATACTTCCATTCTCTGTGCAGCTCCTTATACTTTGCAGCCTTTAACTCCATTTAACCGCAGGGCAAACATTTAATCAGTTTTCTCTCTTCTTTTTTCTGAATGTGGTGCATACAGATTTAATTGGAGTGATGTACATTTCATGCACTTAATTTAACTGCTGAATGTTTAAGAGCTAGTTCTACGATTTGTTTGCAGTTTTTTTATACAAAAACACAAACAAATCGCAAAAGAAAAAGTCGTCTTCAAGCATCTCTCATTTGAAAAAAAAAAAAAAAAGACAAAATGAAATACTGGATTCATCCAATCCTTAGAATGCGCGGAGAGGAGGGAGAATTTATCCCCCTTTTCAAAAGCTATGGAAATGCCGTGAATATTTATTTTTATTTATTTCAGGATGTCGATCCTTCAGTTTGATGCCTTTTGCTGACCGTTTTGGAAACGCTTAATAATAACAGCATGAGAATCTGCACTTTGTTTATCATACAAAGCTCTGTGTTGAGACATATGTCAGGTCAGAAGCCAATTATGGTTTCCCACCTACGGAATCACACAAAGACCAAACCCATTGAAATTGCTTCCAGGAAATGCAAAAAAAACGCAAAAAAAATCCATTCCAATTGTTTTCTTTTATAGGACGAAGTATTCTGAGGCAGTGTGTTTGTGTAATAAACACAACGTGAACTCAATTATATTTTTGATCGTGCGATTGTTTCGGATGAAAATTTTGGACTTCAGTATGCAAAGATCTTAAGATAGTACTAACGCACTTAGTTTATGTATTTTTATAAAAGTAATGCTTTACTCTTTTCCCAACAACTTGATCAGAAATGTTGGTTTCACACTACAACCATTCTTTTTTTCCTCCCCCTCATCAGGCATGTTACCTAGGGTTGTAAACCGATGCACCGGTTATAAAACTATTCAAATTAATTTACTTTATTTTTGTTATTTGAGGCACAGAAAACGCTATGCTTCACTCAAGTTCAAATTCACTTTTCACTTCTGGTTTGGTGCTTTAAGCAGGGAAGAATGCAGCAATAGAACTTGAGAGCACATTAAAAACAGACCAGCTTACCTTTCTTTGTGGTAAAATCATGACCCAAACCAATCTGAACTTAAAGCACCATAGCATTACATGCTTAAAAACACATATACAGAGGTATGCAAAAGTTTTGGCCAAGTTTTGTACATTTTTCTAAAATTGGTTGTCTGAATTAGAAATGTAAGAACATTTTTTCTTCCATGAGGAGCCATTTCTGACGGCATGAAATGGGAAGGGCTTTTCTTTAAGCAATGCCCTTTATAGTCACCTGTGTGCTGGACACCTCTTAAATCAGGGGTGCTCACACTTTTTCAGCTCGCGTGCTACTTTTAAAATGACCAAGTCAAAGTGATCTACCCGCTACAAAAATGTAAAACATCAATCAACAAACAATTAATTTCAACTTTATTGAGAATTGACAAAACACACATAATAATTAATTATTTACATTTTTTGTAATAACGTGAGTTTAGTTTGATGACTTGCACTGAACTGAATCATTAGAACAGTTGTGTGTGACCTGAATTGATGGTAATAGAGTGATTTTTATGGGAGCAATTGAGCTTTGATCCAAATAATCAAGAAAAAAAATGATGCTGTAATAAATTTTTCAATATTTATTGAAACTGAGTCGTGCAGTACAATATGCAGGTGAGGAGTGGCGTGTTGCTTGATTTTGGTTGTAATAGAACAATTTAGAATGAAGTTATGAAGCATATTCTGGGTAAAACATATTCTGGATCTGGTAATTTGCAGACGGTCCCTAAGCGATTCCATGTCAGCGGGTTGCTCATAGACGGTAATGTGTTTCTGCGAATGCCGAGGGAAACTTGTTTTGATAAAAAAAAAACGTTTTGTAGTTTGTCCGCTACATAACACAGATTAAAAATAGGTATTATTTGTTTACTAAGAACATTCTGGTCTCGAGCTATTGAGCAGAGAAAACCGAATCCGTGAATCTGCAGCTAACTTTATCTGAACTGTGACGGGATGGATGATTGGCTGATATTGTTTTAATTTCACGCCGCGATCGATCGACGTAATGAGCACCCCTGTCTTAAATGAATCATTAGACCGCTTTTCTCCTAAGACTATAATTGGGGTGCACCCAATTTTTCCACAATGACTTGAATGAATTTGTTAAGAAAACAGGGGTTTTATAGTGTCTTCTAGAAAATGTTAATTCTGAAAAGAAAACAAAAGGTTTTCTGACAAATGTAGAGCGGTGTACTCCTATATATACTGAGCACTGTGCATTTGATATTTTATTGTACCTCTATATTTTAAGTTCTTATCTCTGAACTTGTTGGCCATTTGTAAAACATTTCACTGCATGCTCTTCAATGCAAATTGTAATTTGTTTATATTTTTACCAAAACATTACTAGTTTATTGGCTTTTCATGAACGGACCATTTATTCTTCGTGTCTCGTTTCATTTGAGAGTGTTTCACATCGAAGCTGGCTTCCGATCAATAATAGTGCATCAGCCACTCTTGAATGAGGCTGACTACATGGATCCTGGTGTGAGAGTTGTGCTTATTTTCATTCACTCGGGATCAATAGGGAATAATATTCTGCCTCATAGATGCAAGTAGAGAGATAGGATCATGCTGTTTCCCTCTCAGCTCACTGTTCTACGTGTTGCCCCTAACAACAGAGCTTTCCAGACCAGTTCCTATCCCCGTACGTTAAATGGAATAATCTCTGATTTCAGATCCGTGACGGACGGAGGGTGATGGAATGCTTGAAGAAGGCCCTGAAGATTGCCAACCAGTGTATGGATCCATCTTTGCAAGTCCAGCTCTTCATCGAGATCCTCAACAGATACATCTGTTTCTATGAGCGGGAGAATGATGCGGTATGACCTCAGACGGCTTTTATTTTATTTTTTATTTCTTCCTCCAATAATATGTTGTTTCTGCCGTGATTTTTCATCTCTCAGCCATTCTCACCTTCTCACAGCACTAGATTACACCTAACTCGCAAGGAAAGTGTTTGCATCCATGTTCAATTTGAGGCCAGATTGAGTCAGAATCTGCTAAAGCACATTGCGGCCAAAGGCCAGGGAGGATTGAGAAGAAACACAAACACACCGGCACGTAGTTAAGGGCCAAGTGAGGTTTTTTTTTTTTCTAAGTCACCTAATGCATTACTGTGGCTCCTCTGTTCTTTGTTCAAGGACAAGAGTCTGTTTAAATGTCAGTGAAAGTCAAAACACGGCTGCGTTATAGTCACACGTTACTGTTTTAATGAAGGGGTTATAGCAGGGGTACTCAAATATAAACTTAAAGGTCCACTTACTCAATTTCTGTTCAGTCTGAGATCCGTAAAAGCAACAGTCAAAATTGAAAACTCCAAAAACAAAACACAATCCTCAAAACTGGTAGGTAGACTTTTTATTTTGCAGTTTTTTTTTTCATCTTCAATCCAGGGACTTTTATGGTTACATAAAGAGCAGGAAATGTTTGAAACCATGCAGCACTTTGCAAAAATCCAGACAAAATTACTTTATAGTGTGACTTAACCTCTTAAGCCCGAGAGTCCCAGGTACCGGGGACTTTCCCCCTTGTGTATTACATTTTCGCTCAAAGCTCACTAACCCTGAGAATAACCCACACATATTAAATACTGTTGTGTTCAGCGGAAACTCCTCTAAAAACGTATCTAATTCAATTTCATATCCGTTAACCACAGCTCGAATGCCATGCAAATAAACAACAACATGTCCGGAGTATAATTCATGACCAAGTTTTTGTTTATGTGCGATATGTATCCACAATATAAACGAAAACACCAAAATCATGGCATCAAATGAAAGCTAACAACCAGCAGAATCCAGTGATGTGCAACTCATTTACATGGCGCAAAGTATTTCAAAGCAGGGAGTGAAAGATCCCCCAAAAAAAAAACAACAGCAAAAACAAAGCAAGCATGTAAATCTTGTCTTACCTTTGCCGTTTTTTCAACAAAAGTTATTTCCATAGCGATAAAAGTCCATTTGATGTTATATCCGGTCGATAGCTTCGCGGAAACTCCATTTTGTCTCTTTTCTGTAGCTCTGTGCTCGCATAACATGACCAAATATGGAGACACTCGCCGTGCGTAAAAGCAGTCCTCTCCACGCTCCGTGTCCTGTGATTCGTCGGGGATCCTGTCCGTCTCAAAAGGGTGAATATCATTGGATTCCACAGATTCAAAGCTTTCCAACGAGGTATAGAGCTCCCAGATTGGACAGACGCACGCGGGGTGGACACACGCAGAAGTTCCAAGGTTGGAAGCGCTATGAATGGGAGGTTACGCAAAGCGCATGGAGACAGCGTAAAGGGGCTTCCACCCCCCTTTTACAGCGTTTCTTTAGGAGTTTTTTTTGCTGAAATCATGTCCCGGAAGCAAGAAAAGAAGACCATGAACGTAGTGGAAGCTTTGAACAAGATTTTTTCCATATTTCAGTTATTGTGCCAAACTGTGCCAAAATGGATTCTTGGTTTAATGGAACTTTGTTCAATCAAAACCTGTACAGAATATTAGTTTCTTGTAGTATGGACACCAAACTTGATACAGATGTCCTTCACATGTAGTGGTTACAATTGATTGTGTTTATTTGCTTGTTTGCAAGTAAAATAAGGAGATATTAGAGGAAACATGTAGTTTTTTTTTTTCGGCTGAGTTAATTTTTTGGCCAATTCAACATCATTTACTCATACCCAGTGTCCTTGACTGTCAATTTAACTCATCCACACCACCCCCCAAGAACCCATCTTCATTTTGATACCAAGATTTGCAGTTTAGACCTTGTAAAAGCTGAGAAATGCCTTAAAAAGTGAAGGTATAGGATTTTCGGAAAATAGGCTTCAGGGCTTAAGAGGTTAATTACATGAAGTATTTTACACGTATTACAGTTTGTTATTTATCATTTGGATATAAATTTCAAATCCCAATCTGATTGGTTTTCCAGCGAGTGTTGCGCTTGTTTTCCTTCCATCCGGAAACAGTGCAGCCGAACATGAAAGATCTATCCATCGTTTGTACTGAAAACTAAAGTTCATGGCATGCCCCATTTTTAAAAGATTTTAAAGCAGTTATTGGATGTTTTGGCCTGTTAGCCGAATGGATTTGCATGTCTATTCGGAATGAATAGACTAAACGAAATGCAATTGGTTGTTTGACAAATAATTCAAATAAACTCCTCAATGGGTCTTCACCATAGAAACCTGCGATAAACCCCAGTCCTTCCAGTGGAAGGCCCCACTCCAGCTACTGTAGATGACCCAGCTAAAACGAATTCAAACCTACGCCCCGTGGGATGATTTTGGACAGAAAGCGAGAGAGCGATACATGGAGAGAGAGCTGGGAGTTCACTGTGAATAGGATTCCAAACGTAGTATTTTAATGAATGCTACATTTTTAATAATAAATTGCAAATTAACTGCTTTGCTAATAATTTGTTTTTAACCAAGTATTTAGCCCTGCCTGTCGCAATGACAGGTTAATATGACGGGTCTATTTTTTCTTGCGGAACAATAGGCGCAACAGTCACTGGCCCTCTCTATACGCCTCTGACTTCAGTTTCCCCGTTAAACGACGATGATTTGTTCTGCAGGAGGCAACAATATCATCACTGTTGTGCTGCTAAAAGCTTGTTTTTTTTAAGTGGAAACTTTCTGAAGCTGAAGTCAAAATACGAAAACAAAATCAGAAAAATCAAGGGAATTGTTGGTCTTATGCTATTATGAGATTTTGACATTTTTGGTGGAAATATTTGTTCATCAAGACATTATTTTACTTTCAGAATATGATTCTTTGCTGATAAAAATCTAAACTATTAAAAGGAACAATAAGATGTGTTTAATGAATGAAGCCTGGGCAGAGTGAAGCCAAACCACGGTGAGTGGCCCCATGGCGCCTCCTGCAGAATGATTGCCATCCAAAACCACATTTTCGGGTTCAATTTTCCCCTAAAAAACTAGGCAGGACCATGTGATTGACAGCTACGCAGAACAGAGGTGGCTTACCGCAGTGTTCACGTCGTGAGAAAGATCATCTACGCTGCCAATGATTAAATTCAGAGAAGTCACTTTCAAATTCTTCTTTAAATTTATGAAATAAATTGTATGTAACAGACTATGTGTGAGAGCGGCGTGTGTGAGCCAGAGTCGAGGCGGAGCTCTGAAACCACAATGGTTCCTTCCTTAAGAGGAAATCGCTTGTCCGCACGTGTACCTGTCAATGGCAGCCTCCTCACCAGTAGAGCTGCAACAAACGATTATTTTGGTAATCGATTAATCTATCGATCATTGGACCGATTAATTGATTAGTCATCGATTTTTTCAATGATTAATCAGTAGCCTTTGAACGATTATTCTGCTTTTTCAACTAGTTAAAATAATGAGTTACAAATATTCTAACTAATAAATAAAATAAGAAAATCACTTCAGCTTTTGAAATAGTTGTTTAAATGAACTTTGAGCCAACTCAACATGTCATTCTCTTTAAGTTTTCTGATTCTGTTACACTCAAATTACACACAAATGCTCTCTAAGCATTGTTTACATGTTTTGTTCTAATTCAATAGAAAATAAAAAATAATCAGCTGCATTACAGACAAATAGAAAGTTGAATGTGAAGATATCTTGACAGCAGCATTAATAATTGTTGGTTTAGCACTCGTTTTAGTTCATCAAAAGTAATATCCCAGGGAAATACACAGTTATGAAACTAGATATTTGGAGGGTGATAATCTAACAATTCTTAGAAAATCTGGCAACATTTCAAAATTTAAGAAACAAATAAAGATAAGTTTAGAATCAGCATAAGATAATGAATGGTGTGAGAAAGAAATGCTTTGGTGTGTGTCTTCATTTTATTTCTATTTTTGACTCTTAAAGCTGTTAAAATGAACTTTCCCCATTGTGGGACAAGTTTTTTTCCCATAATGTGAATGGATCTATATAGCTTTTTATTTTATATCAACGATGTTTTACTTTGTTTATCCTTCTTTTTACGTTAAATGTTAATTATTCTAATGAATACGCAAATAAAATATAAACATCTAAAGTTTGTATAATGCTGTACATTCATAAATTATTACAATATTCACTGCTGTAAGCAACTTGCTTTAGGCGATTGCATTCTTTTAAACTTTTTAAACAATATTTATAGTTGAACAATGTGTTACAAGTAAATTTGACATCTACGCGGCATATAAGCAAAATAAAAATCAAAACGTCTTCACAAGTAAACATTTTATTTGAACTCTCATTGGTTTAGTCTACGTAATCACGTGATTGAATGCGCGTTCACGCAGAGGGGAGTCGAAAACTGGCACAACACCGGGAGTCCCTTTAAGTGCTCCAACATACACGTTGTGCTCCCGTGAAAAGCAAGTTCCGCCTCGCATGTATTGCACACGACAGCATTTTTGGTTAAGTTTAGTAAAACTTTCTCACACCTTACTCGTTCGGATTCGTTTGGACTCCATCATAATTCGCGCTGAGTTTTCTTCTACCGCAGTAGCATTCAAGAGGACTGCATCACACTCTAGCACTACAGTGCTACCCTTACATTAGGTCACATGACATCAAACGACTACTCGACAACACAAATATTTGTCGACAATTTTTTTATTGTCGGCGTTGTCGATAATGTTGACTAATCGTTTCAGCCCTACTCACCAGCTCTGAAATGCCCTCATTTGAGCCCAATGGCAGTAGGCGGTGTAACATAGTCCATCTTTTTTTACAGTCTATGATTCAGGTAATTGTTGATCATTCTACATGATTTGTCTGGTCCGGCCCCCAGAAGCTCAAATTGGGGCCCATGCAGCCCGCTAGCTCAAATGAGTTTGACAGGCCGTTTATTAGATATATATATAGATATATCGCGTAATCACAATTTCATGCTCCATTGATTACTAATTTGGGTTATGATTAAAGTGGCATGTCTGTCTAAATTTACCCACGTCTGGGTCCAGATATGGAGTGCCCCGGGTATGTGGGGAATAGAACATTGTGGGTTGCATTGTGTGTGGAGGGGGGATGTATTGTGAGTTTTGATGGTGGTTTTGGCTGGCTAAAAATTCCACGCAACGGTAAGGTTACTAGAGATTAATTGCGTCACTTTTTTGTTTTAATTGTTACTTTTAAAGAATTAAGGTGGAAAAATATTGATTTTAGCAGATGATGATGATGTAAAAGTGAGATGAACTCTTGACTTAAAAAAAAGGGCATCTATAATGGGTTGCTTTAAAATACTTTAGAAAATGATTAAACAGCATTTTAAACTATGATCTTTTGTGGCAGAAAGCTTTTATTGTGATTACACAGCTGCTTTAATTACTGAAAATGGTTTTAACATTCAATCAAATTTGTGTCTTAAAAATGTGGTTTTTATTTTGTCCAGCTTTAGATGAGATTAAGATTTAATATATTTTATTTTTGTAAAGGTCTATGCTTTTTTTATAATTTTTTTTTGTTATAATTAGTTTGGGTATACATTTGAGAAGATAATGTTGATTCAATTTGTGTTTTTTTTTTAATCCTTTTTCTATTTCTATTCTATAGTCCTAAAAATGTATTCGTTTGTATATTTTTTTATTTTAAAAACCCATCAAGTTGACTCATAATAAAATTTAGTGTAATCATCGCAAATCACATTATTGCCTCAATAATCGTCCAAATTTCCCAAGCTTTTCAGCCCTATTGGAAATTGTTTGTGTCGGCTCTTAGATTGGGTTCTTCAGTACCTGGAACACTTCTACCATGTTTGAACTGATTGCCCGCATTAGTAGAAACAAGGTGATGGCTGCTATTATAATCAACAGAATCCACTGTCTACATTTGTTGCTTCTTATGTAAAAACCCTTAAATGTGAATAATGGCATATATTTGCTCCACACTTTGAGAGTTTTTCTCTTTAAAGGGTTATACAGTTGCGCTCATAAGTTTTCTGATTTCTTGGCTATTTTTCAGACGTTATGAATGATGATGATACAAAAGCATGTTTTCCACTCATAGTTAGTGGTTGGATGGAGTAGTTTATTGTCAAACTTCTGTGTTTTCTCTTTTTGAATCATAATAACCAACAGAAACTTTCCAAATGACCTGAATAAAAATGGGTTTCGGAGTCGAGAAATGCCACGAAGTAGCCCGCTTACAATACAAGCCTCCAAACCTTTGGAACCAAATTATTTGGAGCGGCAATGAGGTCAAAATTAAACTTTTTTTTTTGAGAAGAGTCAACAAGACCTATGATGAACGTAACACCATCGCTACTGTGAAGCACGGAGGTGGGATGGTTTGGGGGTGTGTGAGCTCCAATGGCACAGAAAACTTTGTTCAAAATGAATGAATGCAGCATTGTTTTCAAAGGAAACGATCCTAGACTCAATACCACGTCCACTCGTTACTGGTTCCACCAGAACATTGTGAAGGTTCTTCAGTGAACATCTCAGTCTCCTGACCTCAAACGCTGGGGAGAACTCAAATGTGCATCTCGACTTTTTCCAACAGAGAAGATAAAGAACCTCATCAACAACTACCTCAAGAGACTTCAGGCTTCAGGGACTATAAAACATTAAGGGACGAGCAGTGACTGAGAGATGTGTTCCCATTAATTTTTAATAGAGACTGCCAACATCCAGAGACGAGAGGCTGTGGGCGTGGCCAGCAATGAGCCGCAAAAGTAAAAAAAAATTAATGATGCTAATGAGAGGTGATCTCCAATAGGAGGTTTTTTCCACTTGAGTGCAAGACGCAGCTCCGGTTTGCTTCGTAAACCCTATTTTCATGTGTATCTCCACTTACAAAGCCTCAAAGCAAAAAAAAAAAAAAAGCACACCATATTCTTCGTCATGACTGATAGTGCGCGTAATTCATTTGAAGTGATTTTAAACCCTGTTTTTCTTTCTGTTGTTTGCCCTGTGTGTCAGTGGAGGGTCGTTACTTACCATCCTTCCCCATCTCTCTTTCTACCCGCTTCTCTTCTCCTCTAAAAAATTGCATTTTTAAAAAGAGTAAACACATTTGTTTTACAATAAATGGCGGCACCCAGTCACTATTTTCTGAAAAACGGCACATTGTTGCAAACGTACGAGCACAATTGTAAATCAAGGTGCATCTGGATCATCACTCCTTGTGTTTGATTTACAGGTAACGGTGCAGGTCCTGAATCAGCTGATCCAGAAGATCCGTGAGGACCTGCCAAACCTGGAGGCCAGCGAAGAAACGGAGCAGATCAACAAGCATTTCCACAACACACTGGAGCATCTGCGTCTGCAGAGGGAGTCGCCTGAGTCCGAGGGCCCTGCTTACGAAGGCCTGGTGCTGTAGGAGCCAGACGCACCCCTGGAGCTACCTACACTCATAACCACCAACCACAAGAGAGAGGGAGAGATTTATATGTGTATACGGCCACACAAGTGCACCAGGGTATTCCAGCCGGGGAAAAACAAAGCCAAACGCTCCTGCATCTGCTCTCATTCCTCCCTACTGCCTGTCTGTCGTCTGCCTGTCTCTCATTTCCATCTGAATTGCTCAGAGAAAAGTGTATGCACTGCAATCCTACTTTTCCCAACATTCACACTACCATTCCCTCCTGTTACCACGCAAAGGATGAGCAAGAACACAAATATATATTTAAGAGAAGGAAAATAACTAGTTTTAGTTTTGCTCTTCCAAACAGAGGTTTTATTGAGCCATGCATCGCTGTGGTCTTTCATTAGAGGACATACACTTTTGCTTTTTATCAGCGTTAATATTTTGTGCAGAATCAAAGGCAGATGTTTAACTAATTAATTTTTTTTTTCCCTCGTGCTGCACCACACGGCAGACTCTGGTGGCGTCGGGAAAATGGTGAAGAATATGTGGAATGTGTGAACGTGTATAAAACTCATGTTAATGACTGAGTAGCTGTAGCTTTGAATAGAAACTGTTGGAGCCTTTCTTGCTATTTGTTTCCTTTTTATGAACCCCTTCATGTATTGTATGTATAATCTAATTGTAAATCAGTTACAAAATATCATTGATTTCATGGCATTTGCACAAATAAAATGATTAACCCTTGATGGATGTAGCTGACCTTTTCTTATAATTAAACTTTTATAAACAGTACTTAAAGGAACCATATTATCCAATCCAATCCAATCCATCTTTATTTATATAGCACTTTTTAAAAACAACAGGGTCAGCCAAAGTGCTGTACACAGCCTATGAGGTGTAAGGCTAATAAAAATAGTGATGTAACATAAAATAAATAAAAGTTTGATAAAGCATAGAAATATAAAACCACACAATAAAAAACACCAGTCAGTAGTAAGAACAATAAAACAAGTAAAAGTCAACAACTCAGACAGAGTTAAAAGCCAGAGTAAAAAGATGTGTTTTTAAGGAAGACTTAAAAACCATAAAAGAATCAATCTGTCTAAGGTGCAAAGGTAGTTTGTTCCATAGTTTTGGACCTGCAACAGAGAAGGAGCGGTCCCCCCTGAGCTTTCTCTGTGTTCTTGGGACAACCAGGAGAGACTGGTCAGCTGACCTTAGAGAGCGGGCCGGGCAGTGGGGCTGGAGCATGTCAGACATGTATTGAGGGGCGAGACCATGAAGAGATTTAAAAACAAATAAGAGAATTTTAAAATCAATGCGAAAGCGAATCGGGAGCCAGTGCAATGACTTTAAAATCGGAGTAATGTGCTCTTGTTTCTTAGTCCCAGTTAAAAGCCGTGCAGCAGCATTTTGTACCAGTTGTAGTCGTGTGAGTGTCATTATGAAAAATCAACATCAAAAACATGCTTAAAGTTTCGCTTGTTTGATATTGGGAATTATTTGCATGTTTCCACAGCAACTGAACAGTTGGATATGAAGTAATTATATTGTTTTTGATCAAGAAGATGGAGAAATGTCTGTGTGATGAATCAAGATTTTGAAAATGAGAAAATAACTACAAATTTGCACTGGTTTATTACATTTATGGAGGTGTGCCTTTACTTTGTGTAACTTTTTGCTTGGAAAAAAAAATTGAATCAACTACAGTTTGCAAATCAGCCTCATTTGCATTAACCGTTGTTTATTATGTTAGCATTCCTAAGCCTTCGAGACTGCTGTCTGTGGTTTCAAGGCTGGGGAAAACAATTCAATTAAATCTGCATCTCATTAGCATTGATTAGGGATGAGTGTTCAAAGTTTCCTACATGCCCTGACAATCCAGAATATGAATACTACCTCGATATGATCAAAAGATATATGTATACACTCACATACACATACCCCACTGTTGCCAGGGGAACACCAGCTATCCCCATACGTCCAGCATGCTATTATTGGTCTGTATCAGATAATCTGCTGGTTGTTCCACCTGCAGACCCTTCAAACAAGTCCATTGTGATCATAATGCCATTTATTGCAACATGAATTTAAATACTTACAAACATAACATTGATTTACACGCACAAATGTGAACAAAACAAAACGGCTTCAATGATATGCTTTTTAGTTGTAGCATTATAGAACAGATTACATCAACTAAATATTGTATTACTAATTCTGTTAAATAGACAACTAAACAATTTAATCAATAGGGGAAGTACATTTGAAATCTTTGTTAATATAGATGAACATTTCCACTGTAGTGTTATATAAACACATGGTATCCAGTTGTGCCCATAAGTTGGCAAATTCTCTGATTTCTTGGCTGGTATGAATGATTACACAAACCCTTTAGTGTCTGTTTTTGTGCGTGTTATTGGGCCAAAATCACAAGGGCCATTTGTTTCTGTTGTCATTCTGATTTTAAAAGAGCCAATTAAATTGTTTGACAAGAAATAGATTCACCAACTACGAGTGGGAGTTACTGAAAAATGGCAAAAAAAAAAAAAAATTAACATTTTGCCAAGGTGTGTAAAAAATGAGCAAAACTGTATTTCATTACTTAAGATAAAGTAATGCCCAATTCCATTGCTCCCTTTCCCTGCTGCATGGTCATGTGAGGCCCCAAGTCTCTACTAAGCTTTAAATTTCCTTTAAAATGGCTTTGAGCTATTTATAATGAGTAAATTAAGAACACCATGTTTAATTCTATCTTGTGTGTGGAAAAAAGCAATAACTTTACTATTTTACTACTGACTGTAAAAATGTGTACTGTAAACCAAAAGTTCCTAATCTGTGGATTATGGTCTGATTTGAGGTTGAATTAAAATTAAGGACATTTCCACATTTAGTGGCTAAATTCATGGGGGGGGGGCATTAAGATCTGATAAAATTTTCATCAAAGTTTTTTGTCAGCTTCCATTTCTTTATATGTACGTGTTTCCTTTATATGTATAAGTAATTATTAAAATGACGTCATAAATATATTTTGTCATTAGGCAAAGTGTACTACATATTATTCTTATTGCAAATTTAAGCTAAAATATTGATAAAATGGATTTAAAACACTGATGCACTGATCAAGATCTTTTAAACAGAACCTTTCTTTTGCATTGATATGTAAACCTGTGTATAATGTTCGTTTCAAATACATTTATTCACACAAATACCTATACTTTCTTAGATTAAACTAAACACATTTTAGTCACGTTCCCAGCTTTTTACTCATTCCTGTTACCCATCCCCCTCCTGAAAAACTGGGGAATTTCCATGTCCGTTTTTTTTTTCAGCCGGAAGTTCCATCCCTTAGATCACATGGGTCAAACTCAAGGCCCGCGATGTAATCTAATGTGGCCCGCGAGAGCTTAAAAGTTTTGAGTGTCAAAAAAAAAACGAAAATTAAAAAAATACATTTCCCACAATAGCCGCAACGGTGTTTCCGCATCCATACTCACGAGAGAAACTGGAGAGCTGCCAACTTTCACACATTGAACGTAAGACTCACGCATTTGAGTGATCTCTCACGCCACACCTCCGATTTCTCATGATAAAATAAATTTCAAGATGAGAAATGGGCGGAGCTAATAGTTTATCTGTGATCTGTTTCTTTAGCCTGATGATAAAAGAGGATGATCGATATTCTATGTCTTCATAGAATTCTGTGAGGGTTTTTTTTCGCTAAACAAATGACAAAAATGCCATTTTTCTTTATTCACTTGGACAGTTTGATCCTTCATTAATGGAGTTATGTGGGTTTTCATAAGCTGACAAAAATCTAAGTATTTATATTAGAACAACAAGAATACAATTGTTTCTATGCAACTGAATTGTCACTTGAATAAGTTATAAATAATGAGTTATTTAACATTAAGGAGTAATTACATTGTTTTACATTTATAAGTTACATCTGGCCCTTTGAGGACAGCCATTATGCTAATGTGGCCCTCGGTGAAAATGAGTTTGAGTCTTAGATGTTTAGAAGACCATGGGAAGAGCAAAGGTAAATAAGAAAGGGATTTCTTATTTGCATATGATGTGGCTATTTAACATGTACAGTATTTGCTTTATTTTTTGCTAAAAATTCAGTCCTGTTACTTAAATAAAGAATAACAAGAGGATTAGTAACAAGAAAAAACCCATCTTTTAATTCTAAATCTTATAAAACATTTAAATAAGTTCCTTAAGATGGATTAATACCCATTTTAGAATCATTGAGTATGTTTGCTATTAAAATCTGTTTGGAAATTAAAGTTAAAACGAAATGTTGAACAGTTACAACAAGCAAACGGCACCAATTTGACTCATTACATGTTTGACTTCTATGGAACTAGAGAAGAGTTTCAGAAAGGAAAAACCCCTGGAGTATCATGAGCTGGACCCAACGGATTTACCACGAAACAATGGATCTTCTGCTAAAATATCAGCAGTTGCTTCATTATGTTGGAACATCAAGAAATCAAGAAAATCTGACGTGTAAGGACAAAAAGGTATTATTTTAATTATATCCAACTATGTAGTTGGAGTTTCACCAGTTTGCTTGGTGTTTCTACACAAGCAGAGCTGTTTGGAGATGAGTGAGCTGTACTAGAATTTAAATTACTTTACTACTACGTACTTTATGCTAAAATGAACCTGTGACTGTATTTAACCAATTGGAGTGGATGATGATGTGCAATAAATTAGCAGTTTTACATATTTTGCACAACCTGAAGCAGGAGCATTTAAGGAGTAATTAACCAGCGCTGTAACAAGGGGTGAGAGGAAGGTTAGTTTAATTAAGTGGCTGAACTGTCATAAAATCGCATGTAAGATATTACAAGAGGTTCGATTATAAATGTAGGTTTAACATTTTGCTGTCAACAAGGTCAAGATAATTGATAACTGTTTATTTTATAGCCCATCTTTCTTTTAGCAGAAGACAAACTACACTAGAAATTTATTTGATTATTTGAAACAGAAATCTTAGGAAGTCTTAAATTATTTATATTTCATTTGCACAATAAATATTGTGCAAATAATAGACTGTAGAAGTAGCCCACTATTCTTTCCAGCATAAAAAAAATCAACTTAATTTTTTTTATCAATCACCAATACTCTAAAAATGCTGGAAATGTAGAATATTTCCGCCCCTCCCACATCTTTAACATTAAATCTGTTCATTCAAGTATACAGAGTGGTATTCTTATACCATTGTTTACTAATTCCTTCATGTTCAATGAAAGTTTTTCAAGTTCAACCATGACCATGATACGATACGTATCACAATATCTATAAAAATGTCAATAAAAAAACGTTTACCAACCCAATTCGAAAGCCATCAATGTCAAATTTTTCTGTTGTTGGAGCCATTGTGATTGTTGCCACTAGAGGGCGTGTGGCATGTATGTTATTGCGAACGGATACTAAGAAGAATAATTTTTGACTTAATGAATGTATGGACTGCTTTTCTTGTACGCTTTGCGTTTGTGCGCGTAACCTCCAATGATTGTCATTCAAGCCTTTTATATAAACTTTGCATTTATTGTCCAAGAAAACAAATCAAAGAAAATGTTTTAAATCAAATATTGTATCATAAACTTTGTTCCTTAAACCAAAGTAGTCGAGCTGGATATCCGAGAATAGTGGCTACGTCTCGTGGAGTTTGGTTTGTGGATTATTGTGGCATTGGTGCCCTTTAGTTTGGTCTAAGATACAAAGAAAAGCAGGAATTGTCCGTACAGCTGTAATGCTAAGAACACCAGGGTCTAATTTGATGTGTATTAGATTGTGTAATTTCATCCAGCCTCTAGGGGGCAGCAATAAGGTTCGTAAACTCTGAAATTAAACATTTAAAAGGAAGGCTCTGGTTAGAGAGCCTTTTTTGTCAATATTCATTTTGTAAAAGTTCTCATACTGTTGTTTCTCGCGCTCACATGGAGTTCCTAATATCCCAGTAGCTCCACGATACGCATTTTGACATTTTTGTATCACGATATATTGTTTCACCCCTAGTGAATATTGGAAATAAAATCTAAAGAATTCTACAAACTATGTGTTCTTAGTAGACTTTACTACACAATTGAGTGTTGGGGGGGGGGGTTGAAATATACACTCAGTGGCCACTTTATTAGGCCACTTTATTAATCCTTCATGGCATAGTTTCAACAAAATAGAGTCTGTATTGAGTTCCTGCAGATTTGGCCGAATCTCCTGTTCCTCCATATACCAAAAGTGCTCTACTGGATTGAGATCTGGTGGCTGGAGGCCATTTGAGTACAGTGAACTCATAGAAACCACTCTGAGATGAAATGGTGTGTTATCATGCTGCAAGTAGCCATCAGAAAATGGGTGCATGATGCTCAATTGGTACTAATGGGCTTAAAGTAAGACAGGATAATACCCCCCAAATCATTACACTACCACCTTCAGCCTGAACCGTTGAAACAAGGCAGGATGGATCCTTGCTTTCATGTTGTTGATGCAAAATTCTGACCAAACCATCTCAATGTTGCAGCAGAAGTCGAGACCAGGCACCATTTGCAAATCTTCTAATATCCAATTTTGGTGTGCCTGTGCGAATTATAACCTCAGATTCCTGTTCTTAGCCAGGGCTGGACTGGGACAAAAAAGGGCCCAGGCATTTTTGCTCAGACTGGCCCACCAGAATCAGTCGGACACAACAAACATGTACACCATCCTTGCAGTCCCTGTAGATATGCATATCTACTGTTCCATTGGC
Organism: Danionella cerebrum; assembly: GCA_007224835.1. NCBI lineage: Eukaryota > Metazoa > Chordata > Actinopteri > Cypriniformes > Danionidae > Danionella > Danionella cerebrum. The sequence continues at coordinate 558,674 of SRMA01027267.1, read as the reverse complement.
AAAAACCCATACAAAGCTGAGAACTGAGAGACTGAAGGAACAGAGGGAGAGGGGTGATGATTAGGCCATCCCAGTGTTATTTATAGGCTGGTCGTTGACCAAAAAAATAAATAAATAAAAATCATATTATTGCGACCAGCCCCCAAGTGTGTCGGCCGTATGCCAAATTACCAGTCCAGACCTGTTCTTAGCATCCACCTCAAGGTTCCTGCAGACCTCGATTGTAATGAGTGGTTATTGGAGGTTTCCATCAGCCCGAACCAATCTTGCCATTCTCCTCCGACCTCCACAAGGCATTTTCTCACGCATAATGTTTACTGGACATTCTCTGTAAACCGAAAAACTGAACATTTTCTCTTGAAAATCCATATAGTGCTGCAGTTCCCAGAGCATGGTTCATCAACAACCATGCCACGTTCAAAGTCTCCTTTCTTCCTCATTCTAATGCTCAGTTTGAGCCTCAGCAGGTCATGTCTACATGCATGAAATGAAATTTGCCTTAGCGAGCAGTATGACAGGTGTGCCTAATAAAGTGGCCGGTCAGTGTAAAAGAAATGGGACACCTCTAAGGATATTGGAAACTGTTTATCTTTGACCGTCACAAAACACACCTCAAACTAATTAATCTGCTCGAGGTTTGTTTGAAGCATCTAATGAGTGTTTTCGAAAATTGGAACAAAAACCTGCAGGGGTCGTGACCCTCTTTCAACACCTGTGCCCACCCTTGTGATATGAGAAGGGGTGGAGAAATGGAATCATGCCAAAATAATCATCCATGAAAATGCTTGCAAACCTAATTAATATCTGTGCAGTGTGCAGTGCGCGTGACATTGAGAACTACAACCCCCATGGGGCATTGGCGCAACAAACCCAGCCATTACTATAGCTTTGAAAATGCTTTAAAATTACATATTGCACCTTCATTTTGACTCAAAACTGAATTAATTACGATTTCTGCATGTGCACAAAAACATTGCTACTGTTCAGCACGGCTACAGACAAGTACAAATAGAAGGGACAGAAAAAAACGAGGCCCATGTGATCACAAACGTACAGTTAATATTTCTGGTCAATATTCTGCGGTTGTATTTTCGTTTTACTGGGACACAGAAGTTTGTTGAACGCTCTTCTGAAGCTGCTGTGGCACAGAGGATACAGCACTGGATTGATGGATGAGTTTATCCATAGCAGCCAGAACGAAATCTCATAGAGGTAATGCTGGACACACTGGCCATGGCAAGCTGCCCGGATGATCATCAGCAGCGTGTAGGGTGCCCAGCAAAGTGCAAACACACAGACTATCACAGCAAGAGACTTGGCCACCTTTTTATCTCTAGAAAGACGGAAACGGCTCGCAAGACTGGCAACCATGTCAGGACGATGTCTGTGTGATTCAGCCACATGATCCACATAATGGAACTGAGCCTCCCCCACCTGCAGAGGAGGCAAGTCTGCCAGAGTGCTGTCCCTCCGTTTGGGTGCTCTGCCATTGGCAAACTCTGCCGCCGACACCTTTGCTGTGGATGCCAAGCGGCAGCATCTTGAACGTGACGGCAAGCCGGTGACCTCGCTTTCCTCAACAGGTCTCACAAAAAACACACGCTGCACATCGCCGGCACCCAGCGGTTTCATCTTGAAGCTCCTGAGCCGGATGTAGGTGGGCTGTTCTTCTCTCACGTTGCATCTGTTGCGGATGTTGATGTAAATGCTGAGGTTGAAGTAAGTGACGCTTATAAAAGGTGTGAAGAACTCGACCGTGGAGGCGGTCATCAGAAAATACCAGTTGAAGTAAAATTCGGCGTAGCACTCCCCATCTGGCACTACACTTCCTCCTGCGATGTGTTCCCAGCTGATAATGGCAGGGCCGTAAAGAAGGAATGCTGCCAGCCACACGCAGAGCATCTTCAGGACAGTATCCTTGGTGATGCCTTTCTGGCAACGGTAACTCACCTGCAAAATCCATGCAGAACTATGTTAATACAGGCAGAACAAGGTAGGATTGAAGGACGGATGGAATTAGCATTTCATGAATTGTCATCCCACCTCTGAAACAATTAAGCATTATTATTAAAATAATGTCAGGGTGCATCTGTCTACCGAGGCAGACCCGACAGGGCTCAGGATTGTCTGAGCTGCTGGCTGCTGAGATATAAATAATTCTTGACAGATGATTGTCGTTGTGTTTTCTCCATTTGTACTCTGCACTCGCCGTGTCCATCCAAATAACCATATAGATGCAACGATGTGGAAAAACATATCTCTGTTGCCAGTCACCTGGTGGCTTCAAGGTTTAACCATTCAACCCTTGGAATAATTCAATACTTGATCAATATTGTAGCTTCAAGAGTATGGAGATTTTATTTTTAGATTAATAAACTTTCAATTATTGAGATGACAATTAAATGTAAAAACTGTGTAATTATTTTACTAAATACATTTCTTGTTTGTTTGTTTATGCTGATTGTTCCATTAAATGTGGTAGCTCATTCCCGGCTAGTTACAAAAAAAAACGACAAAAAAATTAACTTAAATAGGTGAAATTTTGAGATACAAGATAATTGACCTAGCTATTCTTGCAGTGTTTGTGTGCGTTGCATTCATGCAATGTGTTAGATCTGGAGGGGCAAGGCCAGCAAGTCAAAATTTCAACCGAAATTCCTTTCCCACAATTTCATAATTTGGATTTTTATTCAATGTTATCTAAAAATGGTCTCTTTATCTTTTACCTATTAAATTCAACTTCTGTATCTCAAAATTTTGACTTTTTATATCTAAATGTATACTTTCATATAAAAATGTTATCTTGCATTTTTTTTACTTTGTATCTTAAAATTTAGACTTTTGTATCTAAAGAAATTTTACTTTTTATCTCCAAATTTCTGACTTTTCTGTACAAACAAATTCATTAAATCTGAAATTTCGATCTAAAAACTTTTAATTTTATGTCAGAATTTCAACTTTTATCTTAGTATTCCAACCTTTTATCTGAAAATTTTGACTCTTGTATCTTAAGACGTTTCTTTCAGACTTTTCTGTAAAAAAAAAAATAAAATAAAATAATAACTTCATCTCGAAAATGTTGACTCCGCAAGATTCACCATTTGAATTCCTAAAGTTTTGAATTTTATCTCAAATTTCAACTTTTTAATCTAAAAATTATGAATTTTTAATTCCAAATTATTTAGGCCACATTTTTTTAACCTGCCAGAAATACACTTCCATAAACTTCCATAATTAAATGTATTATATTCCCCTTCAAAAATTTGAAATACTGCATCCAGGAGAGCTCAAGCTGCAGAGGGACCGTCATATCTGGAATGAAATGGCCGCGCCAGAACTGTCTCCATAGCGGTTTAAGCAGCACTCACCGCTTTAGTGACGGACTGAAACCTGTCGAAGCTGATCAGGACGATGTTAAAGACTGACGCGGTGCACAGCATGTAATCCACCACCAGCCAGAGTTTGCAGAGACCTCTGCCAAGCCTCCACTCCCCCGTCAGCACGTACGGAATATACACGGGGATGCAGAACCCTCCTGGAAACCCATTCAAATTAGAAACCCAATACACCAAAAACTGAGTCACCACTGCATAGAATTTAATTATCACTCACCGACGAGAAAGTCCGCAATGGCCAAATTCAAAAAGAAAAAGTTCCCTTGTGTGCGTAAACTTTTTTCAACCACAAAAGCCAGAATAACCAGTGCGTTTCCGAGGACAGTGGCGAATACCAGCAGTGTCATCAGCACCGTCAGGAATATCGAGGTGGAGGGAGAAAACTGGCCATACTGAGCGCGTCGGTTGTCAAACGTCTCCAAGTCTCCGACACTCGTCGCGTTCTCTCTCTCCAGCGCGGTCCAGTTGGACGACTGCGCGCTTACTGGTTTCCAAATGAATGAAACAGCGGTGGGTATCCCGGGAGAGTGTGCCACTGTCAGTAAAGGTGACTGCATGATCTTTCCTCCCTTGGAAACCAATTACGCTTGACACAGAGTGCACGAAAGCCGCCGCGCCATCCGCGCGCCTCGCAGAGAGCTGGAGCTGATCATTCGCAGCTGTGTGAGCGGCATGGGCGAGCGCGCTTTTATAAGGGCGAGGATGCGAGCGCTCATTGGCTGCTGATCCTCCGGCGCTCGCTCTGAGGTAATAGAGTGCGTTGGTAGTCCTCATCCAGCAGTCTCCAAATGCCCAGCTCTAGTTGGCATGAATGGTCCACATCTCTGTGTGACAGGGCTGTGGAGAGACCTTTGGAGGGGCAGGTGCACAAAAAGTGAAAATGGTGAAATACCAACCAACCCATATCATCGTTACTGACGCCATGGCTGATTTTTTAAATTTACAGAGCAAGTGAAATGGCGTTATTAATGTGGTGGTGGTGGTGATGGTGGTAGTTTGATGTTGGCTTGTAAAAGTGCTGTTTCAGGATTCGTTGCCAAGGTAGAATTTTTGCTTGTTATGTGGGAGTGAGTGACATTATACAGTTTCCCTGGCCAATATAAGTGATAATAACCAATCCCCAAGTCTCTATGATTTTCCTTAGTTGAGATAATGATATGCGAAAATTGGTAAACCAGTGACATAATATAATGTTCCCTTTGTCTCTATAAGTTCTATGAACCAACCCCCATGCCTTTATCAGTTCCGAATGTTTGGTTGCTAGGGTAAACAGTCAGTGACATAATATAATGTTCCCTTTGTCTCTATAAGTTCTATGAACCAACCCCCATGCCTTTATCAGTTCCGAATGTTTGGTTGCTAGGGTAAACAGTCAGTGACATAATATGTTCCCTTTGTCTCTATAAGTTCTATGAACCAACCCCCATGCCTTTATCAGTTCCGAATGTTTGGTTGCTAGGGTAAACAGTCAGTGACATAATATGTTCCCTTTGTCTCTATAAGTTCTATGAACCAACCCCCATGCCTTTATCAGTTCCGAATGTTTGGTTGCTAGGGTAAACAGTCAGTGACATAATATGTTCCCTTTGTCTCTATAAGTTCTATGAACCAACCCCCATGCCTTTATCAGTTCCGAATGTTTGGTTGCTAGGGTAAACAGTCAGTGACATAATATAATGTTCCCTTTGTCTCTATAAGTTCTAGGAACCAACCCCCATGCCTTTATCAGTTCAGAATGTTTGGTTGCTAGGGTAAACAGTTTGGTTGCTAGGGAGCGGTCAGTTACGTCACAAACATTTGTAATTTATTTTCAATGGCCATTATAAGTCAGTGGTAAATATTTATCCCTTTCTAGACCCTGGGGTGCAAATACCCCAGGGTCTAGCACATTGGTAGGTATGTTCTCGCACAGACAGATGACTACCAGAAGTGTTGTGAGCTGGGACAGGGGGTACACAATTGAGCCTTCTGGAGATATTGTGGGTCATATCAAAGAAACAACATGAAAAGATCCCACCCATTGAGGGTGCCCACAAGATGCTTCACCCTATGATTAACCAACTCGAGACATGGTTTTTAAGTTTCTTCGGGAAAGGAAACAACAAGCCCAGAACCCCACATTAGGCAGATTCTGTCTGATGAAGGAAAAGGTTTAATCTGGCGGACCTTCCATATACATTCCTAGATGTGAGACAGTAGATTAAATTGACTTATATGGCCTCATTGAAGCACTAAACCTAACGAGTGACGCTTACAAGTGGAGTTTTATCATAATTAAAAACAGCATGCCTGAAACAAACAGTGGAGAATTAAAGCGAATACCCAGGAAGGGCATGCATGCATCAAGATCTAAATGTCACTTCTCTTGAGAATCTACCAAAGAGACATGAAAGGCTTGCCAGGACTAATGAGCAACTGCGTATAAAACACACAGCTGCTCCTGTAGGAATCCCCGGCTTTGTTTATACATTTTTTATTACGAGATCCTTTACACAGGTCTCTCTATGTGATTGAAATAAAATACACAATGTAGCCACTCATCTACATATTCATGAACCAGAGAGACATCCCATTCTTAATATGTTTTTAAAAAAGACATTTACTATTTTCAGCTATAACAGATTCAACTCTTCTGACAGGGCTTTCCACAAGTTTCACGTGTGTGTCTCTGGAAATGTTTAACAATGTTTTCTGAAGCACATTAGCGACTAACGTTGGCTAACATTCTTTGTTAAAGTTCATCAGAAAGGTGTTCTATTTGGATGAGGTCATTACTCAGGCCGGTTGAGTTCATTTAAGACTTAAGACCTTCTTGATTTGGGAAGCATACACTTTCTGACACTTGTTTTTTTTTTTTTTTATATATAAAAAAGTTGAAAACAGACATAGCCAAGGTAAAGTAGAGAGACGGGAGACTCACATTGTTGAATTTCATTTTATTTAATTAGAAAAAGATTATATTAAAAGGACCAGTTAAGTTTTGGATGCCATCTTAACACAGACACTTGGGCAAATTTGAGTTTACCCGTTGTACTTGGTGCATAAACGGTAAAAAGTCTGAATGCATTGGTTAAATAACACAATTAACCCAGATGAAGTGAAACTGGGTACAAGTGACACTCCCCCAATGAGAGCAGAAAGCAGACACTAAGAATAACCCCTACCCACTGAACATGGGGGCCCACCAACTGAAGGTGTAGCCCCACCCAATTAATGCTGAATCGTGACGTCACTTCCATGCTAAACCAGGTTAGGGTTGGGGTGAAGGAGAACAACCAATGAGATGTCGCCATGACTGTGGGTGGAGCTGTAGGTTAAGTGGGTGAGGCTGCACGTGCAATGGGTGAGGCTTAACCTGTCCGCAGACAGGGGCATCTCAATGCAACAACATCATGATGAGCTTGAAGTTGTAAGATATCCTTTTTGAAGCAGATTTGCTTTCTCACTAGCTAGGTCTTAGCGCCAACTAACTAGCTTTACCTTTGATCTTTGATTTGCATGGCACAGATTCAAGATAGTGTAAATAAATCAAATTAAAAAAATGATTCATCCTCTAACCTGCTTCTTATTCCCTTTTGGGGTCTGTCAGTGCATATCTCCAGTGCACATTGGGCGAGAGGTAGACCCTTGACCGGGCCCAGTTCATCACAGAGCAACAAACACATTCACACCTAAGGGGAATTTAGATTATGTAATTAACCTAACCGCATGTTTTTGGGATTGTGGGGGAAACCGAAGTACCCGGAGGGAAGCTCTGGGAGTCACTGGCGAGCCTCGAACCGATATCCTTCTAACTGGAAGGCCACAGTGCTACCAACTGTGCCACCGTGCCGCCCTAAATAACAAATTACGTATTATAAAAAAAATTAAAGTTACAGTTCTATTAACTTTATATTATCATTTGTTTATGTTGTTTTTTTTTTGTTGACCAGAAAAAGTCAAATTTAGTCAAGATTAGTTAAAATTAAAAGTCAAAATTAATTAAACAAAATTATTCATGTGCCTAAATTTAGGCACCCATGTCATTTTATTGGTTTCAATACCACTAATGACACTTGGCCTCCATAAACAGGTGAATCCAATCATGAGAAAGTATTAAAATGAGGCCAATTGTGAGTGTTTCTCTTCTTTGCATCTTCTCTATTAAGTGGCAGCATGGCAGCCTCAATACAACTCTCAGATGAGCTGAAAACAATGATCGCTGAACATTATGGTTTAGGGGAAGAATACAGAAACTGTCTCTGAGATTTAAGCTCTCGGTTTCAACTGTGAAGAATGAATTTGAAGACTAGAAGCACAGTTCTAGTTAAGGCCTGAGGTGACAGACCGATAAAAATCTCATATAAGCAGAAGTGTAGGATCATGACAACAGTCACGGACAACCCACAGACCAACGCCAAAAGCCTACATCAGACAACCAATGATTTAGAAATTATCTAACATTTTGGCTATATAGTGTTTGTTATACTTTCTGAATAAACCATATTCATTTAGTCAAAAGGTGAATCCTATTAGAATGAACATGAACTGTGTTGGTTCTTGAATGACTGAACATTGAATATTTCTGGAGACCAAAGAGTTTGAGTGAGATAGGCGCAACGTCTGTGTAGGACAGGAACATTGTGATTCATCATGTTCCATGCTGAATCTGCGGCTGCATTCCTATTGTATTCCAGAGCATAAAAGACTGGAAGGTTATGAAGAACTTTATGAGAGATTGAAAATGTTCAAGCACTGATCACATTTCTGTGTTCAGATGTCCTGAGAGATAACACACAAAAGAAGAGGAAATCAACTGTAATAAATAATATTAGAGCATTTGGGGCTTTTCGGAACACAGAGAAACATCTGGCTTTGAGGGGGATACATACAATAAAAAGATGTTCCTCAAACCTACTTGAAATCACCAAAATAGATGATCATAATCATGGTACTTGTGTTGTGCCAAGCATTCACAGATGCGTTCTCTCTCCACCCACTTTCACCATCATAATATGGACCCCCTCCCATCTTTCTGCTTCTCACCTCATTCACAAACACTGTCTAATTTATGTTAATTGTAAGAAGTGGGGCCTTAGACATATCACACAAATGACGATTTCGAAGCAGCATGTAATTATAGGCTGAAATATCTATTGGCTCTCATGTAATTATAGGAAGCAGGCAATGGTCCTTCAAAGGCTACAGAGATAGATTCTTGGGATGAAAAACATTCTGTCGCCAAATAAAAATTCTGAACTGTTCACTTATTTGTGGTATTTTACCAATATTCATTCATTCATTTTCCTGCTCACTTATTCCCTTTCGGGGTCACAGGGGTCTGCTGGTCAGATCTCCAGCTCAGATCGGGCGAGAGGCTGGGAGTACACCTGTCAGGGTTGTCAGTCCATCACAGATTTGACCAATATTAATGCAAGTTTGGGCACCCGTGTAAATTTTCATGTCTTTCCCTTAAAAATCACCTGTTGTCTGGATAAGAAATTTCACTTAAATGTATCATATGAGAGACAAACACTGTGATATTTGAAAATTTAAATAAAGTTTGTATGCCTTGTGGAAAGTGTGCAAGATTAGACATGTGCATCAATATGGGCACCACAAAAAAATCTATATTTTGTGCATCCTCCAGATTTAACAACCTCTGAACTCTTCTTATAGCTTCCAAATATAGTCTGGATTTCGGAAGAAGGTGTTTTGGACCATTCCTCTTTACAAAACATCTTCAGGTTTGATGGTTTCTGCCCGCATTAAACAACACCACAAATTCAGGTCTGGCGACTGGGATGGCCAATCTAGAACATTTTACTCAAATGATATTGAGTTGTGTTTAGGGTCATCGTCTTGGTGCAACTTCAACTTTGTCACTGATTCCTGGATATTGTTCTCCAGAAACTGCTGATATTGAGTGGAATCCATACAACCCTCAAGTCCTGCACTGGGCACATGACCCCACAGCAATATGGAACCATCACCAATTTTACTGCAGGTGTTTTTCTAGAAATTCAGTTTTTCCGCCATGCATAAACCATGCATGATGTCTTTGGAGCTGGTCTGTGGGTTGACTGTGACTATTTTCACCATCCTGCGCTTCTGCTGATCTGACATTTTTCTTGGTCGGCACTTTGGGCCTTTACTAGAACGTCTTCCAATTCCTCACAAGTTGAAACTGAGAGCTTAAATCTCTAACACAGCTTTCCCTAAACCCTAATGTTCTGCAATCGTTATTTTCAGATCACCTGAGATATGTTTTGTGGGTCCCAGTGTCACCATCCTGGACTTTGTTTCCATTCCCCTAGAAGTCCCTGTGCTTCCTCTCTGCCTTTGTTCTTTCTTGTGTGTTCTTGTTTACCATATTTTTTATAAATTTTCACTTTATCTCTGGTCTTCACTCGGTTTTTGAGTCAGCTTCAGTGAACTTGCCGTGCATTCTCTTGGTTTCTTGAGCTACGTCCAGCAAGACGGTTTTATTTTCTCCTGTTGCCTTTTAGTCTTTTTGTTTTCTCTTTTTATGTTTGTTATACTAAATATTTTTATTCCTCATCTCGAGAAGAATCTAAGTTATGTGTTTGGATATATTACCTTTTTTTTAATTGAGAAGAATCTTGAAGAAGTTGATTTTTTTTTTTATAAATCCTTGTATCCTGGATTGCCTCTTGGAGTGTATTTCCTATGGGTCCAACACAACTGCCCCTGTGGCTCAGTGGTTCACTCAAGTCTCCACACCAGAGACACGGGTTCAAGACCTGGTTATGACACCCAGTTGCCACTTTTTAGAGTAGAAGCCAAGAGGAAAAACATTTGCAAAAACTTGAATTCAATACTTTCTGATGATTGGATATACTGTATGCACTGTAAAATATTTCAGCCTCAATTCATACCACTTGCAATAACTTGTTACCAACTTGTCAGATTTTAGTGTGGGTTTTAACCCTTTAAGACCTACGGGAGCGCCGGCGATCCCATCTGCATATACATTTTTTTAAATACCTGTAAAATTATAACCACATAAGATAGAGCAATAATTCTTTTTGCATCTGAAGGAGTTAGACTTGCATATAAAGTATGAAACATGCCTCATAGAACAGTTTTTTCCACTAGTGGGTGTGTAGAAAACCAGTAAACATTCGCAAAAAATCTTGGTGTCTACATCTCTCCTAAACATCCCATAACATCCCCGAGTTACGCAGGGGCGAAGAAAGTGTGTGGAAACTTTTTATCACAGTAAAAATTTCATTTTTCTTGCTTATTGCATATTTTGTATATTAATATTGTATATTAATTAGAGTTGTTTAATTAAAAGCTATCTATGATTAAAAGTATCTTAGAAACATTTTTTCAATGTGCAATTTTGATTTGATTTGATCGTTTTTAGTTTTGTTTTACTTTATAAATTTGAGTGTATCTCAAATCTAAGCAATTAATTCACTCAGAACAATTTTACAGTGGTTTAAAACCATTTTGTGCAACTTTTTACATTTACATTTTTGAGAGATAAAACTATGGTGTGTCTGTATTTAGAAAAAAATTAGATTTTTTTTTTGTAGTTTTTCTCCAGTTAATATTGAATTAACTCTGTTAATATTATTAAAATCTAGGGTATACGGGTTATATTGATGAATGGCACATTAAAACCCTCCAATGGGCACCACAGCAGGTAAAAATGTAAAATATGCTCTGGCAGACGTGTTCTATGGCAGGTCATAAAGGGTTAACTTGGGTTTGTAAGTCAACGACTGAAAAATTAGGGGAAAGAGGCAATAAAGTAAAACGTGCAGTTTTTCATTGTGTTGACTGAGAATTTGGACATTGTATGCAAACTTGACTTTGTTAGTCAACCATTGGATAGCGCCAGTTTATTTGCATTTTACACTTTGAGGGCTTAATAATATCTTAATAATGGAACGTTACTGAACAATTGAGACTTTTTCTGACTGTTCTGGTTGCAACTGCACTGAGTAGGGTTTTGCCAGTATTCACTGTTCATCAAATGGGAAGTTATAACTTTAAATATAACTATAGTGAGTGAGTGCGTGCGTTCTGTATTATTAAGTTGAAATTGCGAGTAATTAACAGTTTTCTTATACTGATTGATAACGTGTAATCATTTTTTTTTGTGGATGACACCATGGCTGCTGCTCCAGCCTCCGCTGGAAGATGATGACAGAAGAAGATGATGACATTGATTTGTTTGGCTCTGATGAGAAAGAAGAAGAGGAAGCCACAACGCTCAAGGAGGAGAGGCTTGCAGCATACAAGAAGGCAAAGAAGCCTGCCCTCATCACCAAGTCTTTCATTCTGTTGGACGTCAAGCCCTGGGATGATGAAACTGACACGGCCAAGCTTGAGGAGTGTGTTCGTAGAATTCAGCTCGACGGTTTAGTCTGGGGACAGTCGAAACAGTTGGCTACGGCATCAAGAGGTTGCAGATTGCTTGGAGGATGATGAAGTTGGAACAGACCAACTGGAGGAAGACTCCTGTTCAGTCTATGGACGTGGAAGCCTTCAAGAAATTCTGAAAACAATAAATGCTCTAAACAAATATTAATACAGTAACAACCAAGTTTCTGAGTTGAAACAAAGATAAACCTCAAGTTGGTGGAGCAGGTGAACTTTCGTTTGCAAGTTAAACGCACTTAAAATGTTTTAAAGTGCACATGTCAAGGGTCACTGAACTTACCAAACCAATTTTGAGTATAAAAGACAATGGTGCCTACATATATGCCTAATTTTGTTAAAATAATTCTTGCACATTTTCTATAAACTTTATTTCTCTTCTGAAATATCGTTGTGTTTGTATCCTGTGTGATTCATTTAACTGGAATTTCTTATCCAGACAACCAATGGTTTATAAATGAAAATCATGAAATTTTACAAGGACTAACTCAACCACTTAAAGCTGTTTTTAACCGACATTAAAATCAATCTCTTTTTGTTAAAAAGCAGATTTTTTTGGCTGCTTTCACCTCATCAATCCCCTGTTTTGAATCACTCACCGTAAAACTCTCACTACGTTTGTGTAAACCAATAACATCAAAACTACTATTTAAACCAATTACATCAAAACTAAAGTTAAGTTGACGAGGATTACATGTTGAGTAAACAGTACTGCGTGGTGAATTGTTTAAATAAAAATGATATTGTTTGTAATCCCTGTGAGTACAAGAAAACATTTTCTCTTTAAATCAACGTTTCTGCTTCAAGAGTGGACAAGAAAGAAATCCATTATTTGATCTCCAAACAAGAATCGATGCTGCAGTGCGCCATTCTCCATTGGCTGCATGGGCTATGGGACTGATTTTCTTTCAGGGATGATATGCAGACGCCATATATGCTTCGGGCCAGACGGAGGCGTAGAATAATTGCATCTGGAAGGATGGCGAGTGGTTGTGGAGAACCTTTTGAATGTCAGTCATTTTTAGATTCTCTGTACTCCTCCGTGGAATTCACTTTGTTCTCTGGCAGCTAGATCACTTCATCCTCTCTTCGGAGGCCTCATCTGCAGTGTTGTGTTTTTAATGTGGTTTACACTCATTCAATTATGAAATGTTTGATTCATAAGTGTACAGCAGTTTTGTTGTTTAATGCTTATGAATAAACTTTAGATCAACATGAAAGCAGTGTAATTGTGCTCCAGAGCTCCTGAAGAGCTTTGAATGACCCTGCAGCACATGCAACAGGTACCTTTGTGGCCTAATTAGTCGATAAGATGAGTGACTCTTCAGTTACATATTATTAATAATGGATGACAAGGCCCTTGCCAAATTACATAATAATTTACAAGATATAAAGCCATTAGACTTAGTTTTGACCCCAAATTGGGGCCATCAGTGCCATCTAGTGGTAAAAAGGAGGGATAACCCTTGGAAGTACAATGCCTGTGAGATGGCTTGTATTTTTCAAAACAAAGCACAATAGAACAATAAGTGCTTGGAACAGTGTAAAAAGTTAGGAAAGGTTTGCCTGTTTTTATATATATATATTTTTTTTTTCACATTGTGTTGACCTTGTCTTTGCTTTTTGGGGGGGATTTATGAATGTTTATCTCAACCAACACTTTTGATTTTTGTTATAAAATATATCAACTGTTTTGAGATTTGAGAAAAAATTCCAAAATGTAATACCATAAATTTAATTTTGTGTATAATTTCAGGTTTATTGTGGCATTACTGTGTCATTTAATTTCAAAATATTTGTACAAAAAAAAATAAGAAGAAGCTAGGGTTATACCTAAAAAATTGTATCAAGCATTGCCACAAAAAACAGTTTTAAAGATAATTTATTAAAGCAAATTGTAAAGTTATAAAAAAATTTTTTCAGCACTCTCTTTTTGAACCTCTCTTTTTGGTGGAAATTCTGACCAGTTCTGACAAATGTGCAAAATTCAGTTCACTTTTGAGCAGCTTTAAACCCTCTAAAAATGCTGCAAAAGCCACAAAACAATAATGCTCTGAGCAGTTACAATAGGATTCTTTGCCTCTTTGGTGCTTCAGCCCTAAAAAAAAACTCTTCTGACTCGAAAACAACAGTCACATTTTGTGGTTTAAAAATATTTTATGTTACAAATCTATGAATTTGCTTGGATTTGTCTGCATAAAATATTTTGAATGCATGCTCCAAAAAACCTGTTCAAGTTCAAGTCCTTTGGGATGTGGTGGGATGGGAGATTCGCATCATGGATGCGCATCTGACAAATCTGCAGCAAATGTGTGATGCAGTCAAATCAGTAAGGAGCAAATTCTAAGGAATGTTTCCAGTACCTTGTTAAATTAAGTTCTGAAGGCAAAAAGTGGGTGGAACCTAGTAAGGTGTACCTTGAAAAAGTGGCTGTTAAGTGTACAGTACTTTTTATTATGAGCAACATCAAGTGAAGAATTGTATTACTTCGAGAGTACATCTTCTGCGTCCTTTCCATCATTATCACAACACAAGAAAAAAGATTTATAGCATGTGTATTGTTATGGTAATTAAAATATACCTTCTCAATTGATAATAATCACTGGAGGCCGTTTGAGAGAGAACACAGCAAAGGCGGCTATTTATTACAAAGATTAGCAGTCTCAACGCATTTCCTACACACGTGACTCTAACGTGGAAGAAGAACGTGGTTTAGCGCATATTAAGAGCCTATTAAAAATATAAATAAACGCTAGAAGAGAAAAGAAGAAAAAGAAGGAAAAAGAATATATAGAGATAGAAACGAGAAAGAAAGAAAGAAAGAAAGAAAGAAAGAAAGAAAGAAAGAAAGAAAGAAAGAAAGAAAGAAAGAAAGAAAGAAAGAAAGAAAGAAAGAAAGAAAGAAAGAAAGAAAGAAAGAAAGAAAGAAAGAAAGAAAGAAAGAAAAAGAGAGAAACAAAGAGACTCTTAAGAGAGTCAAGTCCCAGTGTGATCCTCGCACGAGAGTAAGAGAGAGAGAGAGAGAGAGAGAGAGAGAGAGAGAGACAGAGAGAGAGAGAGAGAGAGAGCCGCATGTGCTTTTCTAACCCGTCTTCTCAAGGGCGGGACTAAAGTATGACGTATGCTCTAAAAACATCCCAGACCACAGAGAACCAATGCCAGGTAATGAAGAGTTAGGTGTAGGTCATGGCATTGGGGGGGGAGGGGGGTGAACCTGGAATGATGGGTACATTGTCGAGAAACCTCAACCTGGGTACATTGAAATGTTGGAATGAAAAACAGTGGAAATCCATTGACATCCATCCATTCGATGATCAAAGACATCCTCTTTGAGTCTGCTTTGATGCAAGTTCTATTATTTGATTTTCTTGTACAGTTCTGTAACTACTCATTATCAATATGTTAAAGAAATTGGAAATCTAAATGAAAGAATGAGGCCTGTATCTCTCCTGAAGCACAGTATATCAGCTCTCTCTGGTGATCAGACTCATTTTTTAATATCGCACTGGCAGTTTTTAAAATCTTTTAAAAAGATTGACTTTTTTCGGTTTGATTTTTTTTTTTCCCAAATGCTAATATTATTTTCATAAAGTCACCGCAACTTGGCAATCTCAGCAGGTTCGCCTAGTAATTTCATCTAGGAACGTTTTTGACAGACCCGCTGTCTTCTCGTTCAAAAGAACACGATGTAACATTTTATTTAACTGTAATAAACACACAGAATATTTGGATATCCTATATTATCTCCCCAAACCTCACCATAAACCTTACTTGAAGTCATAACGGTGTCCTTCAGACTTCCAGAGACTCAATCTTAAACCAATAAGTTATCCCATGTAGTTTTTTTTTTTTTTTTTTTTTTTTTTTTTTTGCAATTTAACGTTAATTTACTGAGGTTGTGACTACATAAAGTAAAGTTACTTTGGTAAGAAGATGTTTCCATATGGTAGACGTTCCTTTGTGGGCAGACCTTCATGTGGAAACACTTTGGAGTTAATTTTACAATAGATTTGTTACATTATAATGTAAAATAATTTATTAATCTTTAAGTTTTACACAGATCCTTCTAGTCCGGAGTACTCATTATCAATATGTTAAAGAAATTGGAAATCTGGATGGAAGAATGAGCCCTGTATCTCTCCTGAAGCACAGTATATCAGCTCTCTCTGGTGATCAGACTCATTTTTTAATATCGCACTGGCAGTTTTACAAAGGTTAAATCATTTGCTCTGCTCTTTTGCAATGTCAAGAGCAGGCAACCTGTGTCATTTTACTGTGCAAGAAGAGAAAAGGTATTTGTTTTGTGACCCTTTTTGATTCAATGCTGAGGAAAGTATATTAAGTGTACTGATTGGTGCATTCCGATTTTGAATGACAAATGGTGTTTTACAGTTTTACAGCTGAACTGTATACAAAATACAAAAAGTAATCACCCTACATATGTTCTTCATATAGAAGAACTTCGCAATGACACATTTTTGAAAGTAGTGAACCTTTAACTAACACAAATACATACAGTGCTCAGCATACATGAGTACACCCCACTAGATTTGTCAGGAAACCTTTAGTTTAGTTTCAGAAACAACATTTTCTATGAGAGACTTTTTCTCCCACCAATGTGGGCCATTGATTGCAAACCAAATTTGTTCGTTTGGACTCCCAAAAAAGTGATTTTCCTAAGAAATTCATTCAATTCATTCATGCAAAAAATGGTGTCAGGAGACACTTAAGACTAAAAAATTCTAATTAAGAACTGGTGAGTCTAATGATCAATTTAAGAGGTGTCCAGCCAGCACACAGGTGACTATAAAAGGACATTACTTAACAAAAAAAGCCCTGTCAGCAATAGTTCCCCATGGAAGAAAAATGTCACAGAATCTGAGACAAGTTTACATCTTGACAGAAGTGTCTTCTGATGAGAAGGGTTTTTGAAAATCTGCAAGTTCACTGCTGTTAGCTAAAGCAGTAGAAAGCTGAACTGGAGCGACAGTTTCCTGTGACACCATATGGCGCAGACTGCAGAGGAATGGCATGCATGGGTATAAACCATGATGAAAGCCTCTCCTAGAGAGCATGCACAAAAACTATGCCTAGAATTTGCTTGCGCTCATGCTGAAGAAGATGACGACTACTGGGACTCTGCACTCTGAAGCAATGAAACAAAGATCACTGTTTTTGGAACTAATGTTTTTAAAACTGGTGTAAAGGTGGAGGACTTCAAAGAAAAATGCCTGGTGGCTACAGTCAAACCAGGTGGTGGCATTGTGCTAACGTGGGGGTGCAGGATTGCTGCTGGTGTGGGGAGCTGCATTGATGGACTCAACAATGTTCTGCTCTATACTGAAGGAGATGCTGTAATCACTCTGTGCACCTTGGTTGTCGTGCACTTTTCCAACCCGACAATGATCCAAAACACACATCTAAAATTACTGTTACGTTTTTGAAGAAAAAAAAGCATGAAGGTGAGTGAACAGATCTGAATTCATTCGAACAACTGGGGAATTCTGAAGCGACAAGTTGTGCATCACTCTCCATCCAGCATCCAGGCTCTAAAAGAGGATCTTGAAGAAAGTAAAAAGATAGATGCTGCAATATAGCACCAAGTTGTTCATTCCACGCCTAGAAGACTTGATGCTGTCCTTAAAAATCACGGTGCTCATACATAATACTCGATTTTGTAGTTTTAGTTGTGTGGTGTATTCCTTTTTGCTTGAATACAAGCTTTTGCTTTGAGATTTTGTGGTCTGAAGTTAGATTATTAAACTTAATTTCATGTGTTGGAGTGAAATGCGTGTTCAATAAAACTCAGCCTTGTAAAAATTTGGAAATTGTTCTTTTGTTCATTGAGCTACTTATTAAATTCGTACTTTTTAAAGGGGTTTATTCATTTTCTTCGCATTACCGCCATCTGGTGGGCTGAGTTGTTGGTTACCTCGAGATTTTTTTTTACCTCTATACATTAATTTGTGGATATAAACACTTCTTGAGGGTTTTGACATCTTTTAGTCATGTTTTTAATTTCTGTTCGCGTGAGATTATCACTTTCTCTTCTAGTCGCGTGGTAGAAGCAAACATCTCGCGATGTTTAGCGTGATTACGAGCGCTTAAGACACGCCCCGTCCAATCATCTTCAAGTAACTCCCCCTTCTCGTTAGTCATGCAGTCCGCAGACCAGTACGCTTGGCTGAACTGTTCTCGGTGTGTGTACACCATGCCCCCACCATGAGTTCTCCATCCCAGCACTGAGATCAAACAAGAGTCGCTGTACGGTTATCAGGAAATGCGGATTAATGCTAGAAGCGTGTGTTAGAAGAATTATGCGCCCACTTGTGTTGGCTCCAGGGCTGCACATTCAGAAAAGGGAGTGCTCAGACGATGCCCACATGTGTTCAAACAAACACTAGGAGAGACGGAGGAGCGAGCCAGCACTGACTGAGAGACACCGGAGCCGAGCGAGAGTGAGAAGGACTAACGGAAAAACGGCTCCTCCGCTGCTGGAGCAACCGTCGCAGCTGTGACGCCAAAGGCCCCTCCACGGAACCAGGCTAGGCCCGCTGCTTCCCAGAGAAATGGGGCTGATTTTCGCCAAATTGTGGAGTTTCTTTTGTAATCAAGGTAAGAGTCGAGGACTGACTGGGTTTGTTGACGGTTTTGTTGTTTTTCTCTCTCGGATTGACTTTTTTCGGTTTGATTTTTTTCCGCAAATGCTAATATTATTTTCATAAAGTCACCGCAACTTGGCAATCTCAGCAGGTTCGCCTAGTAATTTCATCTAGGAACGTTTTTGACAGACCCGCTGTCTTCTCGTTCAAAAGAACACGATGTAACATTTTATTTAACTGTAATAAACACACAGAATATTTGGATGTCCTATATTATCTCCCCAAACCTCACCATAAACCTTACTTGAAGTCATAACAGTGTCCTTCAGACTTCCAGAGACTCAATCTTAAACCAATAAGTTATCCCATGTAGTTTTTATTTTTGCAATTTAACGTTAATTTACTGAGGTTGTGACTACATAGAGTAAAGTTACTTTGGTAAGAAGATGTTTCCATATGGTAGACGTTCCTTTGTGGGCAGACCTTCATGTGGAAACACTTTGGAGTTACTTTTACAATAGAACTGTTACATTATAATGTAAAATAATTTATTTAAGGTGAAATCGACCAAATAATGAGCTTAGCTGGTTGAGGGCTACCTTTTCCCATCGAGGCTTTGACCTGCGAGTTATTTCTTTTATATTTGGTAAACCAATTGTTCTCGCTCTTTCTCTAGTACACTTGTTTAAAACAGTACAGTTTCTAAGTGTTTTGGTCAGTGCTAAAGTCTGTCTGTATTTTAGAATTTTGATTTCCTTTTCTTCTTTTCTCTTCGGTGTCTCCAGTAACTAAGGGTGCTTTCACACTTGACTTGAGTTAGAATACTTTTTAGTTCAGTTCATTTGGGTAAGTCAGAAAGCAGCAACTGAAATCCTAATCGACCCAAAGGCGGACTTGCGAAGGTTCGTGCGACAACGCACCTATATCGAAAACCATGGGCGCCAACAGGACCACACACATCTGACCGAACAAGTGGTGCCAATGATAAAGGGTTTCGGATTGCCATAATGGGTTTGTTTTTGTAGAAGAGGAGACTAATAAAAGCTGGCTCTTTATAGAATGTGAAGAGAATGTAAAAGAGTCGCTTGGTGGCGCTCATCCCACATTTTTATGGCAACTTTGGCAAAAATGTGGTGAAAACAGAGGATTTGTGGTGAACCCTTGCTTTCCTGTTTCCTGTACAAACAACTCCCAATGACGCATGTTTTTTTTTCTATGTGTTTTTTAATTTCTTCTCTATCGCCCTCACCGTCGTCTTCTTCTTGCTGTTCTTCTTTCCTGTTTGGCGCGATGAACATCAATTGTACTGCAAAAGCCATCCTAAGTTCGTGTGAATCTAAATTCAGACCACTGTGTAGAGCAGGGGCGCTCACACTTTTTCAGCTCGTGAGCTACTTTTAAAATGACCAAGTCAAAGTGATCTACCCGCTACAAAAATGTAAAACATCAATCAACAAACAATTATTTTCAACTTTATTGAGAATTGACAAAACACACATAATAATTAATTATTTACATTTTTTGTAATAACATGAGTTTAATTTGATGACTTGCACTGAATTGAATCATTAGAACAGTTGTGTGTGACCTGAATTGATGGTAATAGAGTGATTTTTATGGGAGCAATTAAGCTTTAGTCCAAAAAATCAAGAATAAAAATGATGCTCTAATAAATTTTTCAATATTTATTGAAACTGAGTCGTGCAGTACAATATGCAGGTGAGGAGTGGCGTGTTGCTTGATTTTGGTTGTAATAGAGCAATTTAGAATGAAGTTATGAAGCATATTCTGGGTAAAACATTTTTTGGATCTGGTAATTTGCAGACGGTCCCTAAGCGATTCCACGTCAGCGGGTTGCGGATAGACGGTAATGTGTTTCTGGGAATGCCGAGGGAAACTTGTTTAGATTAAAAACGTTTTGTAGTTCGTCCGCTACATAAAACAGATGAAAAATGGGTATTATTTGTTTACTAAGAACATTCTGGTCTCGAGCTATTAAGCAGAGAAAACCGAATCCGTGAATCTGCAGCTAACTTTTTCTGAACTGTGACGGGATGGATGATCGGCTGATATTGTTTCAATTTCACGCCGCGATCGACGTAATGAGTACCCCTGATGTAGAAGCTTTACTGCCAAATCTGAAGTGTTCACATTTGGATAGCCCATAATAAATTTTGCAAAAAAAAAAAACCCCAAAATACTCGTTTGTCTTTTTTTTATCCAAACAGCGATATATGTTTTGGAAAAAAATCTCTTTCTGCCGTTCATACTTTTGTTTTTACGGACACTCCTTTGTGACATATGCCATGTCTTTTAATGCTATGGCAGATGTTCATGAACAGAGGACACAGGGTCAAATGTCAGTTTCAGCCCGTGATGAAAATAAAAGATTGGAATTGAAAATGCTTTTGTGTAGAGAAACCAGCACCACTAGCATCTGCCAAACAAAAAGCTCCATGAGGAAATCTTTGCTATTGTTTGCCTGTTGCAGAGTTCTGCCTGCTCAGAAGCATGGAGTCTTCAGTGCTCACAAAAGCTAAATGAATTGCTAAATTGTGTACCAAAGATTCACTACTACAATCTGAATTCATATATGAGTGACGGTGAACTACAAAAATGGTTGGTGACATACCATTTTTAAGTTCAAGTTCGTTTAATTTATATAGTGCTTTTCACAACAGATATTGTCTCAAAGCAGCTTTACAGTAAACCAACAAGTTTAAACTCAACAAAGAGGAAAAATGAATTAATAAGTGGTGTATATGTCCCTGATGAGCAAGCCTGGGGCGACTGTGGCAAGGAAAAACTCCCTCTTTGGAAGAAACCTTGAGAGGAACCGGACTCAAAAGGGAAACTCATCCTCATTTGGGCAACAACAGCAGTGTGATTTATATAAACTATAGTATAAACAGATGATGGCTGTGTTAGGTGTAGGTCCAGGGTGCCGGAACATCTCCAGGTGAATCTGGTTGTTAGGTTGACGGCTGGTGGGCGGAGCCTCCAGGGCGTCGGAACATCTCCAGATGAGTCTGGTTGTTAGGGTGAGGAGCTGGTGGGCGGGGCCTCCAGGAGTCTCGGGATGAGTATGAGTATTTTTGTTTGCAAACGACCGTAATCCAACTAAATCCATATCCAATATATGACAGATCTTATTTCAAGAATGCAAATAAATCATTATCATTGTGTAATAAGGAAATAGTTACATGTACAAACTGTCTGCATTTGCTTGTGCAGAGTGCTTGTTGCAGCTGAGCCAGTCCTCCGGGCTCGAAGTTATTCAAGGTCTAAAGGGAGCTCTAATGAGAAAGCTGGATAACTCTTTGGCCTACATTCTCTCCTGTAATTCCCTGGATTACTCTCCTGAAGACTCCATAGTCGCCCTCTGCCTATCTGTCTAATGTAAAAAGAACCACGCTTTATTTGTAAATGTTTACCATCACTAGTAATTTTTTGTTGGTTTTGTCAGGTCAATGGTAATTTTTAAATTATTACCTCATTGAAACAGCCACATTTTTTTCACATGGTTACAATTGAAGCAGTTTTTCAATTAAAGGAATCCTTTTAACCTGCTGTTTTGGAATGAAGTATGAATGATGCAACTCGCTATTAGTATATATATTTTTGAACAAACCTAACTAGAGGGATTATGCTTAATTTCCAAGGTAATTCAAATTAAAATGTGAGAAAATGCCTGATTGTCTTTCAGTTTCGTTTTACAGACTTTGTATCTATGCCATCTAGTGGAGATGCCCAACTGATGCCCCTTGGAAGTAGAGCTTAAAATCTTTGCCCGAACCCCACAGGGCCCGTAGGGACACTAGTAATAGAGTCTGGGTCAGGTTTACTTATATACATAGGGTATACTTATCTTAGATGCACTTAGATTGTCACGAGAGACCCATAATCCCATGATTAGGTTAAACAGAGGCTTGTCTCTGCAAAATTACCGTTTGTATGAATAAAGAAATATGTTTACAGGTCTATTTCTTAAAAAGCTGTGCTCGTATTCAGTCATTTGAATAATCTTGGGTTTCGTTCGAGCTCAAAGACCGTAAATAAAATCGGATTTGGGTCAGGCGAAATTCTCTCGGGCTGGGCCAAACGTTTTACTTGTTCTTGGAAGTGCATGGCGTGTTGGATGGATTGTGTTTTGCGACTTCTTTGCACAATGGCACTAAAAATACTTGTACTGTATATAGTTAAGGGGAGGTTTGCATGTTTTTATATTTATTCATTTTTTTTAATACCTTTTCACATTGTTTTGATCTTGTCTCTGCCTCCTTTTTTGGATTTATACATGTTTATTTTAACACTTTTATTTTTGTTATGAAATTTTCTCAGTTTTGTAGTTCAAGCATTGTCGCATAAAACAGATTTGACTGCAAATTATTAGAGCAGACTGCAGTAAAGAATAAAAAAAAAAAACCTGGACTTCTAAGGATTGACCTTCTGAAACTTTAATTGGCCCTTAGTTTTGTTAGATCAGTATCAGTAGATTATGTTTGTTTTACTTTCTCCATTAATGACTCGACGGACACAGTGAATGCAGTGCAAGATAGACAACAGTACGTCTACTACTGGCTACATTCTTATTACAGGTCTTGGGGCTGGGTAGTTGGTTTCTCTTGTGTACTTGGGAAGTTAAAACCCAAAACTCCAGTACATGCACGTACACCATAAATGCTTTAGGCAACAAATGTTCATAGGGGTATTTATCTACGGTCATGAAAGGTTACTAGGGTAAAAAGCCAGGTTGCTATGGGGGACTGTCGTAATGTGGGAACCAAGGGTCGTAGGACCGGATTGAGGCCAAGGATGAGGAGAGTAGGTTGCAAAACACCGTGTTTATTGTGCCACCAAGGGATGCAAAAACAAACCAAATAAATAAACATATATACAAAACACTGTAGCTACAAACAAAAAGCCTAATGTACAAGGGCAAAAAAAACCTTACTGCTAAACTGCGGTCAGCTAAAGTAGCAGCAGTAGATGAGCTCCGCAGGAAACTCAGTCCTAGCTCTTAACAGAGCTGGTGTCCTTCAAGGCAGCATTATCTGCATGGGGTTCACTCCAAAGTTCTACAGGAGCTCTCCAATGTCCTCCCGCTTGCCTGGCTGCCTCCTGAATTATTGAATGAGCTCTCTTTTAAAGGAGAGCTCAGGTAGGAACAATCCAACAGCAGGTAAATATAAATCAAGCAAACAACTCAAACAAAACATATAAATGCTGAAATTAACTGCATACAAATCATTACAAAATATTCAATGAAACTCTAAACTCAAGTACAAATTAAACCATTCAATTAAACTCCTTTTGTTCCAATTTCCAGGTCCCACCATCTTGATGTCCCCTGCTGAAATGGCAAATGGTTCAGCCCAATCAAGGGAGCACGAAACACTCCTGTTCGCAATAAAACTATTTGAAGACTGTCTCTAGCTTCTCATCATTGACGTTTGACTCTTGCATTTACTTTTAAAATGGATAAATAAATAAAATAGTGATGGGCTAGGCTTAGCTCCATCACAGGGACAATGTTCGCAATAGGAGTAACAAACCAACCCTCGGTCTTCGGCATTTACCAGATGAGAACAATTGGTTGCTAGCTAAACAGTTTGTATGCTAGGGGGCTGTCAGTGATGTGATAAAAAGGAAGTTTTTAATATTCATTCATTCGTTCGTTTTCCAACGTGCTTGGAAAGTCTGATAAAAGACCTTAAAAAGAAAATGTAATGCAAATCAGTGATTGAAACCAAAAGACGTTACAAACCAGTTTGAGAAGCCTGGAGCAAGTTTCCAGCTAGTAGATAATGCGTCATTGCTTTATAGAAGGTTATGAACTTAACCAGTTAATTATGACAAAATATGTTCTGGGTATTACAAAAGGGCCATTACTGCTGGCTTCACAAATACGACACCGGAGACTAATGGCAGTGGCATATTGCATTTGGGATTGTCGAACAATCCGACTGAACATTGTATTGTGGATCTCAAGAATAAACAAGAAGATCCAAGCAATTCATCTCTGTAAGACCAAGCTAAAAGTTTAATAAAAATGTTTAGTATTAAAGTAAAGTGCATTACAGCAAGGCTCTATGCTTCTTTGAGACACGATCATTTTGAGTCCTTGAGTTTTAATCGGTTCTGTTTGAGGTTAGTTCTAGAAGTAAAAATGGATCCTTTTGAGTCGCCTTTGGTGCATTCCGGTTTCCTTGAATATAAAATGTTCTTCATGAAACAGTCATTCTTAATAACTTTCATTTTTGCTAATGTGCAGACAGTTTGTTGAGCGCAAGGATCGCTTGTTTATCTAATCATGTCCTTGTCCGTTATGCAAGAGTTCACCTCGTTTGCCTGAGCTGCGTGTGTAGTTTCTCTCAGCCAGTTATCTGGGAGGTAACCAAACCATGTTCTAGTTCTGTGTGATTGGAAAGAGCAAAGCTATTGCAAACAGGTTTATATCAATTGATCTATTTTATGACGTTTACAACTCAATATGGGTTAAAATCCCTTTTCGAGTAAAGTGGCCAATAATACTCTTTCTTTTTAGGTCTTTTATCAGACTTTCCAAGCAGGTCGGAAAGTGAATGAATATTAAAAACTTCCTTTTTTATCACATCACTAACAGCCCCTTGCATACAAACTGTTTGCGCTAGCAACAAGTTTTTCTCATCTGGTAAAGGCTGGAGACCGGGGGTTCGTTTGTTACTCCTATTGCGAACTTTGTCCCACATAGCAACCTGGCTTTTTACCCTAGTAACCAATTCAGCATATCTCCATCTCAGCTTAGGAAAATCATCTGGTTTATTTACATGTGGAACATTTTATGATGTCAATGATCCCTCCATAGCAACCAGACTGTACCGTAGCAACTAATTGTACATAAATGTATCTCACCTTTTAGAAAAGTCATAGAGACATGGGTGTTAATGTTACTCAGTGATACTTTTACAAGAAAAAAAAATCTTGTTCGCAACCCTTCTAGTTCTTTATGCCTCCACATTATTGTTTTATTCCTTATTTGTAGAGAGTTAATCCATGCAACTCTGTAGTTAAATATGGACTGATGCTCAGAACCAGGGATCAAAGGAGAGAGCGTTTCAATATAAAGCGAGTCGTTCACTTCTAAAGCACATTATGGATTGAGAAATATATAGAAACATTTGATTGGTTTTTCAAAACATGTTTTGTGGAACCTATTGTTCATCTAAATGTTAACTTTCAAAGTCTGGTGCTTTGCAAAACAACAACAACCTAGAAATCTATTAATTTATCTGTTAATTTCCTCCAGATGCTCAAATTGTGCACCGTGCGTCCCAGGAGATAAAATGATTGACACTTTTTTCACATTTTTTGTTTAATCCAATGTTTTTTCTCTGTTTTGTAGAACATAAAGTGATTATCGTGGGACTGGACAATGCTGGGAAAACCACCATATTGTATCAGTTGTAAGTAACGTTTATTTGTTTTCCTAAGCATTTGGTGGAAATCTCTTTTTTTAGCTTTTGATACCAAAAAGTTCATATCCCTATAACATCCTAATGACAGGAGTTGCAAACGAGTTATTAATACTCACCGGCCACTTTTTTTTAGGGACACCTTGTTAGTACCCCCTTCTTGCCTTCAGAGCTGCCTTTACAGCAGGATAACACGTCATAAATCGTGAATTATCATTAGTTCACTGTACTCAAATGTCCTCCACAGTCACCAGATCTAAATCCAGTAGAGCACCTTTGGGATGTGGTGGGATGGGAGATTCACATTATACATATGCCGCCAACAAAGTCACCATGTCAATTTGAACCATAGTCTCTAAAGAATTTTTACAGTACCTTGGTGAATCTATACCACAAAGAACTGTCAGGTTTACCTGCAAAAGGGAGTCCAACCTGGTACTAGTAAGGTTTAAATAATAAAGTGGTCTGGAATTGTATGAACATGTTTGAGTAATTTTGGCCATGGAGACGTTATAATTAAATACCTTTAAGTTTTTTTTCTGTATTTCTTTTGAATTACAAAATAAAGTTGTCTGACGTTCTTACCTTTTCTTTAGCTTAATGAATGAGGTGGTGCACACATCCCCTACAATTGGCAGCAACGTTGAAGAAATAGTGGTAAAGAAAACCCACTTCCTTATGTGGGACATTGGTGGTCAGGAAAGTCTCCGCTCATCCTGGAACACGTACTACTCCAACACTGAGGTAATTTACTGATTCAGATCTACAAGTTGTTATTGAGGAAGGGTGGGGTGGGGGGGGGGGCATACAAACCACATGTCCCAGTCTACGAAGAAAATAACGATGAAACAGAGCTGAAATGATATCCTCTTACTTTTGACTTTTAATCCAAATGGCTAAAAACTAATTGCATCTATAAGAGTGATCTGGTTTCATTGTGTTTGGTCTGAGATGAACAGTACAATGTTAATTTCGTCAGACCAAAGCAGCTGGCGTGTGTTTTAGAGCTCACTGTTCAAGGTTTCACAAAAGGGTTTAAATGGCGAGACCCCCTCTTTTATTCAGAAAGTGAGCAAGTGAGATTTGTGATTGGGGCCCTGCTGCCAAGCTCCATTCAGGGGCACCCGCTCTTTGAGATCACAGATACAAGATTTTGTTTGCATGAATAGCAAGCAACAACCGACTCTGCTAAACTTAGAAGCCATGCATGAATGCAAGTGTAACAGTATGCTGCCTGACATCTGATAACAGAGCTTTGTGTGTTCTCTGGTAGTTCATCATACTGGTAGTGGACAGCACTGATCGGGAGAGGCTTGCCATTTCTAAAGAGGAGCTCTACAGAATGTTGGCCCATGAGGTAATACAAAGTATGCAATCTGAGCAAAATCTCCATGAACTTTTGCGTTGAGTCAGATTTTGTGCCTTTGTCCTTCCAGGACCTGCGTAAAGCGTCTGTGTTGATCTTTGCTAATAAACAAGACATGAAGGGCTGTATGTCAGCAGCAGAGATTTCTAAATACCTTACCCTCAGCTCCATCAAGGATCATCCATGGCACATTCAGTCCTGCTGTGCGCTCACTGGAGAGGGGTAAGATCGATTTCTTGGGATGGGCTCAGTTAGGCTCGGGTCCATTTTTTTTTTTCAGTAAAGGCCAATACACACCGATCTGAAGTTTTGTGAGACAACACGCCTAAAATTGAAAACCATGGGCCCCAACGGAATAAATGGTTTGCAATCACACATCGGACCGAACGAATGGTGCCAATGAAAGTGTTTTGTACTTCAATATATGTAAAAGAGCCCAATGGGTGGCGCTCATCCCACATTCTCATAGCGACTTCGTATAGGAAACAGGAAAGAAATACCACACCACAAATCCTCTCTTATCTCCAAGTTTCTGTCAAAAAACTCCTTTTTTTTTTTTTTTTTTTTTTAATATATATATGTTCTTTGATTTGTGTGATTTATTCGCAAACAAATACAAAGTGCTTCACAGATCGAATCTACTTGCAAAACCAAACGCTGTTAAGCCTGCCCTCACAAGATATAAAAATGAATGCAAATTCCCTAATCGTAAACCATAAATTTTCAAGCGCAAGCGAAAACAGTGGCAGAGCATTTTTAGTCTGGAAAAAGTGAGTTTATTTGAATATTTATTTGGTGGGGGGGGGGGGGGATTAAAGGCCTCTACACACAGATCTGAATTGGGATTCGCAGGAATCTTCAGATGTGTCGAGGAAATATTCATGCAATGACGCTCTCTGTCTGAAGATGGTGTTTGCAGTACAACAGATGCACTCAGCATCACTTGAGGAAATTAGAAGAACACAACGACAGAGAGGAAATCAAAGAAAACATAAAAAATAATCATGGAAGTTGTTCGGTTTGTACTGATCGACAAAAATGTGGAGAAAAGAGAGGATTTCTGTTTTCTTTCCTGTTTTTTGAGCTAAGTTGCTATAAAAACAACAGAGTGTCTCTTTTATGTCCTACTTGTGTCATCCAAAGAGCCAGCTTTCTTTGGTCGTTCATTTGGTCTGATGTTGGGTGGTCTGTTGGCGCCTATGGTTTGTGATTCAATACAATTGTCTCTAGAGGCCTTAATTCTCATATGCAAGCTGGGCTAAATGATGAGTATTTTGGATAAATAGTATTTCTGTGTAGAAATAAGCTCCAACGAAACATTTTTGGTTCATCTTGGCTAAGTGAAGTTCTTGTGTTATTTTCAGGCTCTGCCAAGGATTGGAGTGGATGACCTCCAGAGCTGGGCTCAGATAGCATCAGCATCTCCATGTTAGACTCGTTCCAAGACTGCTTATGTATTTTTAATCTCTGGAACTCCCTGGATGCCTACCTCAGCTGTGTGACGGAAATTTCAAAATTGATGAAATACTTTCTAAATGTTTCAAATGAAGAGGTGCTGATTGGATCAAATGGAACAAGGTTCTCCGTAGGAGTTTAACGTTGCTTTATATGCGTTTTTTGGCACCATATGCTTTAAATGCCAAGGGTACCCACCAACACCACTACATATCATGAGTGCATCGTATAAGTTTGCACGCGTTACCTCAAGCTTCAGTAGAGGGTGCTGTTGGACAAGAAACCTCAATATGCTGAAATCATGTGTATGAACATTACTTTCTGCTCAGAGCCTTGCATTTTTTTACCTGTTGATTAAATATTAGCTGGCTTTTACGAACGGTGCAAATGACCAATTTCACCGCCGGTGAGCCATTGCAGCATGTTTTTTATTTTTCATGTTGATTATGTTGTGACAGTGTTACGATATTTAGAAAACGTTTTCATCCCACAGCCAGCTGTAATACTTTTATTCTATTTTTCTCATGCTCCGAACAGTTATTACTCTTTGTTTCTGGTTGATTTGTACAATATGAGCATTGGTGTTTTTATTACTTTGATGTGGGTATTTTCAATTTTTTTCGTCAAGCTTGTTACTTGACTAACGGAAACTTTTTAAAGACTTGTTAAAGCTGTCTTAACATTTTCCACCCACAGGTCAATTTTTGTATTATTGTATTATTACTGGTTGCTCATCTGTGAGAAAAAAACAAAACGAAAATTGTTTTGTGCTTGAAAGACATCATGTGACGCTTTTTGAGGCTACTATCTGACTGCTGTGAGTGTAGTCTTTATTATTCTCAGCCCAATAACCAACTCTTAAGATTGAGGCTTCTGTTAAAAAAAATAAAGTTGGCTGCCATGAGGATTAGCATGAAAATGAACAGATTTTTAAATTTTTATCCAGTGTTAATGAGTATCCGTACAAACTATGTCCCCTAATGAAGCGAACGACTTATTAAAAGTATTAGAATGGGTTTTCTTTACGTTGCAAACAGTACAATTCTTTGATGTGCCATCTCCAAAGCAACTTTAATAGGTCTTATAATTTTATAATAAATGATTTTATTTTATAATCTACCCGCAAGTGTGTGTTGTATAATTTGTTTAATTTATGCAAAGTAATAGAAAAATAGTTAAAAATCCTAGTTTTGGAGCTTTGAGCCAAGCACGAAATGCATCCCAAACAGGAAGTGAGCTTTTAAGTAAACCTGCTCCTTTCCCTCTCTATGCAGGAACTGATTGAACTGCAGTTCCTCAACCGTCCACTTGAGACTCATTTTCAGAAGTGAGCAGGTTCTCATTCCGTTGGTTCTCTGCAGTTCCTCACCTGTCCACTTGAGACTCATTTCCAGAAGTGAGCAGGTTCTCATTCACTCCAATGTTAAAATTACTGAAAACTTTACTTAGTTAAAATTACTGTTTCCACACCTGACAGCGTTAGTTTTGTTGAGTAACCTCTAGATTTGTCCTTCATGAACATTGAGCAGGTGAATTTTATGCATGTTGGTTTAGTTTTTTTAAGCCTTAAAGTTATGCATAATTAAGGGTGTGGTTTCGAGGAGCAGATGATTGACAGTTCTTTTGCCCTTGACACGTCATCCACTGGCTATCATTCCATATCCATATTTCATAATTCAACATTTGGGGAATGCTCACAATTAATACGTAGTATGTGTGTAATGTTTTCCTTTTTTGTGCCACATTTTAAGCCAGAGCTGTGTATATTTAATGGTGAATTTAGAGATAATAGGGAATTTATATATTCTGAATATAATGTAGCAGGTTGAATAAGACACTGGGACAATTGTAGATATTAGTAAAGTTCCCCGAAGGGCGGTTTATTTTGACAAAGATTTAAAAAGAGTCTCTCAGAGAGAAATGGTCGCTCAGATGTGGGACTCCAGCTGGTTGTCTCTTGACTGGATGTACTTTAAAGTGGCATTAAAGCAGAAGAAATACTGCCATGCTGTCCGAACACAGAAGGGCTTTTGTGTTCACATCCTCCACACCGACCTTCCAATGTCCTCCAGGTGTGAGAGACAAATGTCAATAGCAGGGAAAGTGCCTGCAGACAAAACATAAAGAACAACATTTAGGGATGTCACTAAAGGGCACCTTCCAGAACTCATGGATTGTTGGCGAATGCTCCAGCTGGAGCTCTTTGGGTGAAAGTGCAGATGCAGTCTTCATTTTAGCTCTTCATTAGACTGGAAGAATCTAGGCCTCTACACACTGATCCGAATTAAGATTCACACAAATCTTTGGAAATCAAGAACACATAAGTTGTGTCTCAATCCATGTTCCAAGCCTTTCGGAGGATGCAGCCTACCCAGCCTCCAGAGCTACGACTTGGAAGGATCCTCTGAAGGCTGCATCAACCGTTGGAAAACGAGTCGGTCTAAACTCATTCTGAGCACTGAGTTTTATTCTCCGTCTGCTCCTAGCTTCTTACAACAAAACAACATGTACCAGTACCAATTACCATACACAATCGCACCACATTAAGGTGGCTACGTGTGTTTAAAATAAAAACTTTGATGGTTAAAAATGATGAGCGCCACTGAGAGGCTCTTTTACTTCCTACTCAGACTCTTTTTCGTTGGCACCACTCGTTTTGTCAGATGTGTGAGTTCCCATTGGTGCCCACAGTCTTCGACCAAGGCGTGTTGTCGCACGAAACTTGAGATTCAAAATTTGGATCATTGTGTAGAGGCCTTTAGTAGTCAATATCTATGTTTGGGACGAGTCGTCTGACTCCAGCCCAGGCTGAGTCAGATGTTGGACTCGTGCTGGCTGTGGGTTGTCTGAATGAACTCCAGCACGGCTTTATAGCAGAAGAAATACTGCTGCGCTGTCTGGACACAGAGGGGCCTCTGTGTTCGCATCCTCCAGACCGTTCTCCCAATGTCCACCGTCCCAATGTCCTCCAGGCGCGACAGACAAATGTCTATAGCACAGAAAGTGCCTGCAGGCAAAACATAAAGAACAATGTTTAGAGAAGGCGCTAAAGAGCACCTACAGGAAGCGTTTGTAACTCGAAGCCAGTAGAAGCACAAGTAAATCTGAGCAGCTGATGGAAAGATGGATGACTGACTGAGTTTTGGTGCCCTTAAACTGTCAGATCACCGCCTTAACAAAGCTGGGAAGCAACAAAATTGTATTGGGGGCTTATATACTCACCTGCTCTGCCGACACCTTCCGCACCATGCACCACCATTGGGGGGCCACAAGAAGGTCCTGTCCAGTCTGGGAAAAGTTCCCGGAACGACTCCTGCCTTTCTTTCACTTTTTTGCGGAAACTGAGAAAGGCCGAGGTGGAATGTGGCGCTCCGAGAGATGGCCAGGTCAGGTACTGGAAGTGAGACACGTATCTGCAGTCCTGTGTCTGAAGAGAAGCTCAGTTTAACAAACAATCTTCTGACAATCCTAGACCCAGAAAGCCCTGAGCGAAGGGCTGAGGGACTGACCTTTGTATCGATGACCTCCAGCCAGGTGAGGTTGTAGTCTTCAAACGTCTGCGTGTAGACGTTCCTCACCATTATGTTTCCAAAGCTCTGGGTCTGCTCACTTTCTTGTGGCCAGTACTGTTCACACTTGTCCTGGTCATGCAACGAAAGCCTGAGATTGACGGAGAGAAGGAACAGAGTTGAAACACCGGAGAGCTTTAATAGACATAAATACCAACTATAAGCTTAAACGGAACATTAATGCAGAACTAATTGCTAGTGTTCAGATTTTTAAAACTGAAGTTAGAGAATTTAAAAGCACAAGAGGAAACTAACCTTTTTGTCATAACTATGACTGTAGCCTTTTTCTCCCACACCATTCTCCAGAAGTCTCCAAACATCTCTGGTGAGGGATCTGAAAAATAAAAGTTGGGGTTAAAACCGGTTCGTTGAAATGTGTAGCATGTGTCTATGCTAAACGTTCTCACTCACCCTCTGCAGCGATGTAAGCGTCCTTACACTTGTATCCGTCCAGGAGATTATTGTTAATGAACCGAGACCAGTGCACTCTCTTCTTGGTTGGTTTCCTGTGAGTTTAAATAAAGATCAGTTTATTCAAAGAATTCCTTGTTTTTAAAGGCAACACTCACAAATGCTAAACCCACTTACCATGAGTTATGGACGACTGTGGTCGGTAGATTTCCATCAGTGTCGATCTTCATGAATTCATAATCAATGACTTGTCTCCAACGAGTAACAAGCTCAAGCAGCCCCTGTTTGTCCAGACCACCTTTCTCTGCTGGATGAATGGACTCCGTTTTGCTCACGGTTGCAGACATTCTGGTCATGCCAGGGATGGGGCTGTAGACGGGAGGTGACATCCTGTCCTCTAGGAGGTTGTCCTCGTCATCGTTGAGTCTGGGGCTCATTGAGCCAAGCTCAGACTCACTTTTGAGACTCAGGAGATCACAGCCAGGATCACTCAAAATCCCGCTCTCATTGCTCCAGTCGATTTTCAGCGACCAGCGAGTTAGAGGGTTATCATGCTCAGTCACCACTATCCCACCGCCTCCTGAACCTATCGGGGCAGCATTCTCAGTGACCGCTAACCCACAGCCTGCTGAACCTATCAGCTTTTGCTCGGGTTCTTTTCCAGCAGATCCTGAAAGACACACAGTCAGAGATTAAAAGGCTGTTCAAGCAGCAGAAGATAACATGTCAATTTTAAAGTCTTGGATGAATTAAAAATCACAACTACATCAAGTGTGTGTTTTTATCCTCTGCCGCTTACCATTCTCTCAGGTATTAAAAGTGTGTGTGTAGAAACATTTACATGACAATATAATGTGCGAGTTGTTTGGCGATAGTGCAGCGTTTTAGAGTGGATTTATTAACAATTTTCTACTCAAAACATAGTTTGAATGTTCAGGCTGAAAAAAATCCCTAACCAAGAGAGTAAAAGCATTTAGGACAAATAGCATTTAATGCATTTCTGAAAAAGTTCATGAAAAAATTTTTTATCTGCACATTTTAACAGAAATATTGAAAATGTAGGAGAAAAAATGTTATTTTGCATATTAAATTTCCATAGGGGGGGGAGGGGGCAACACCAAATCTAAACATTATTTTATATAAGTAAACCAATATTTTTACATGTTTAAAAGAATAACTGCAACTCACGGTCTCTCCTATAAACCGGGGAAACGATTGGACCCGATGTCTCGGTGTGTTCCGGAGACACGAACGTCTTCACGACATTCTTGTTGCAGAACGGACGCTTCACGGCCTTCCAAACCCTCGCGAAGAAAGAAGAAACCTTTTTCTTCATCGTGAAACTATCTGAAATCAGTGATAAATGTGCAGGAAACCGTCAAAAATCCGCCGTAAACGAAACGCGAGTAAACTCAGCAACGTTCGAACGAGTTCTGAGCGAAGAGCGAACTGTCTGACGTCAAGAGCGAACTGTCTG
Organism: Danionella cerebrum; assembly: GCA_007224835.1. Taxonomy (NCBI): domain Eukaryota; kingdom Metazoa; phylum Chordata; class Actinopteri; order Cypriniformes; family Danionidae; genus Danionella; species Danionella cerebrum. Next base: position 524,551 of record SRMA01027267.1, on the reverse strand, counting down.
ACGTCAAGAGCGTCCGAACCTTCCAGCTCGTCAACATGTTGATTTTCAAATCTTAAGAGTCTATTTCATGGACATTACTAAAAAACAAATGGAATTTAATGAGTTTTGTTTCACATTATTCAGTTTTAGCAACTCAATCGTCTGGAGGAGACTCACTGTCACGTGTGTGAAGGCTAAATGGCTGCTAGCATTTTTCACGAGATAATTTATACATATAATATCAGTAACGTTGCTCTGTATTAAGTTGAAGGGTCAGTTTTGGTTCAATTGTGGCCCTTTAAACTTATAACAAATGTTCATTATGTCGTAATTATGAGGTGTTGATTTTAGTAAACCGTCAAACCGTCCACTTGAGACTCATTTCCAGAAGTGAGCAGGTTCTCATTCACTCCAATGTTAAAATTACTGAAAACTTTACTTAGTTAAAATTACTGTTTCCACACCTGGCAGCGTTAGTTTTGTTGAGTAACCTCTAGATTTGTCCTTCATGAACATTGAGCAGGTGAATTTTATGCATGTTGGTTTAGTTTTTTTAAGCCTTAAAGTTATGCATAATTAAGGGTGTGGTTTCGAGGAGCAGATGATTGACAGTTCTTTTGCCCTTGACACGTCATCCACTGGCTATCATTCCATATCCATATTTCATAATTTAACATTTGGGGAATGCTCACAATTAATACGTAGTGTGTGTGTAATGTTTTCCTTTTTTGTGCCACATTTTAAGCCAGAGCTGTGTATATTTAATGGTGAATTTAGAGATAATAGGGAATTTATATATTCTGAATATAATGTAGCAGGTTGAATAAGACACTGGGACAATTGTAGATATTAGTAAAGTTCCCCGAAGGGCGGTTTATTTTGACAAAGATTTAAAGAGTCTCTCAGAGAGAAATGGTCGCTCAGATGTGGGACTCCAGCTGGTTGTCTCTTGACTGGATGTACTTTAAAGTGGCATTAAAGCAGAAGAAATACTGCCATGCTGTCCGAACACAGAAGGGCTTTTGTGTTCACATCCTCCACACCGACCTTCCAATGTCCTCCAGGTGTGAGAGACAAATGTCAATAGCAGGAAAAGTGCCTGTAGACAAAACATAAAGAACAACATTTAGGGATGTCACTAAAGGGCACCTTCCAGAACTCATGGATTGTTGGCGAATGCTCCAGCTGGAGCTCTTTGGGTGAAAGTGCAGATGCAGTCTTCATTTTAGCTCTTCATTAGACTGGAAGAATCTAGGCCTCTACACAATGATCCGAATTAAGATTCACACAAATCTTTGGAAATCAAGAACACATAAGTTGTGTCTCAATCCATGTTCCAAGCCTTTCGGAGGATGCAGCCTACCCAGCCTCCAGAGCTACGACTTGGAAGGATCCTCTGAAGGCTGCATCAACCGTTGGAAAACGAGTCGGTCTAAACTCATTCTGAGCACTGAGTTTTATTCTCCGTCTGCTCCTAGCTTCTTACAACAAAACAACATGTACCTGTACCAATTACCATACACAATCACACCACATTAAGGTGGCTACATGTGTTTAAAATAAAAACTTTGATGGTTAAAAATGATGAGCGCCGCTGAGAGGCTCTTTTACTTCCTACTCAGACTCTTTTTCGTTGGCACCACTCGTTTTGTCAGATGTGTGAGTTCCCATTGGTGCCCACAGTCTTCGACCAAGGCGTGTTGTCGCACGAAACTTGAGATTCAAAATTTGGATCATTGTGTAAAGGCCTTTAGTAGTCAATATCTATGTTTGGGACGAGTCGTCTGACTCCAGCCCAGGCTGAGTCAGATGTTGGACTCGTGCTGGCTGTGGGTTGTCTGAATGAACTCCAGCACGGCTTTATAGCAGAAGAAATACTGCTGCGCTGTCTGGACACAGAGGGGCCTCTGTGTTCGCATCCTCCAGACCGTTCTCCCAATGTCCACCGTCCCAATGTCCTCCAGGCGCGACAGACAAATGTCTATAGCACAGAAAGTGCCTGCAGGCAAAACATAAAGAACAATGTTTAGAGAAGGCGCTAAAGAGCACCTACAGGAAGCGTTTGTGACTCGAAGCCAGTAGAAGCACAAGTAAATCTGAGCAGCTGATGGAAAGATGGATGACTGAGTTTTGGTGCCCTTAAACTGTCAGATCGCCGCCTTAACAAAGCTGGGAAGCAACAAAATTGTATTGGGGGCTTATATACTCACCTGCTCTGCCGACACCTTCCGCACCATGCACCACCATTGGGGGGCCACAAGAAGGTCCTGTCCAGTCTGGGAAAAGTTCCCGGAACGACTCCTGCCTTTCTTTCACTTTTTTGCGGAAACTGAGAAAGGCCGAGGTGGAATGTGGCGCTCCGAGAGATGGCCAGGTCAGGTACTGGAAGTGAGACACGTATCTGCAGTCCTGTGCCTGAAAGAGAAGCTCAGTTTAACAAACAATCTTCTGACAATCCTAGACCCAGAAAGCCCTGAGCGAAGGGCTGAGGGACTGACCTTTGTATCGATGACCTCCAGCCAGGTGAGGTTGTAGTCTTCAAACGTCTGCGTGTAGACGTTCCTCACCATTATGTTTCCAAAGCTCTGGGTCTGCTCACTTTCTTGTGGCCAGTACTGTTCACACTTGTCCTGGTCATGCAACGAAAGCCTGAGATTGACGGAGAGAAGGAACAGAGTTGAAACACCGGAGAGCTTTAATAGACATAAATACCAACTATAAGCTTAAACGGAACATTAATGCAGAACTAATTGCTAGTGTTCAGATTTTTAAAACTGAAGTTAGAGAATTTAAAAGCACAAGAGGAAACTAACCTTTTTGTCATAACTATGACTGTAGCCTTTTTCTCCCACACCATTCTCCAGAAGTCTCCAAACATCTCTGGTGAGGGATCTGAAAAATAAAAGTTGGGGTTAAAACCGGTTCGTTGAAATGTGTAGCATGTGTCTATGCTAAACGTTCTCACTCACCCTCTGCAGCGATGTAAGCGTCCTTACACTTGTATCCGTCCAGGAGATTATTGTTAATGAACCGAGACCAGTGCACTCTCTTCTTGGTTGGTTTCCTGTGAGTTTAAATAAAGATCAGTTTATTCAAAGAATTCCTTGTTTTTAAAGGCAACACTCACAAATGCTAAACCCACTTACCATGAGTTATGGACGACTGTGGTCGGTAGATTTCCATCAGTGTCGATCTTCATGAATTCGTAGTCAATGACTTGTCTCCAATGAGTAACAAGCTCAAGCAGCCCCTGTTTGTCCAGACCACCTTTCTCTGCTGGATGAATGGACTCCGTTTTGCTCACGGTTGCAGTTATTCTGGTCATGCCAGGGATGGGGCTGTAGACGGGAGGTGACATCCTGTCCTCTAGGAGGTTGTCCTCGTCGTCGTTGAGTCTGGGGCTCATTGAGCCAAGCTCAGACTCACTTTTGAGACTCAGGAGATCACAGCCAGGATCACTCAAAATCCCGCTCTCATTGCTCCAGTCGATTTTCAGCGACCAGCGAGTTAGAGGGTTATCATGCTCAGTCACCACTATCCCACCGCCTCCTGAACCTATCGGGGCAGCATTCTCAGTGACCGCTAACCCACAGCCTGCTGAACCTATCAGCTTTTGCTCGGGTTCTTTTCCAGCAGATCCTGAAAGACACACAGTCAGAGATTAAAAGGCTGTTCAAGCAGCAGAAGATAACATGTCAATTTTAAAGTCTTGGATGAATTAAAAATCACAACTACATCAAGTGTGTGTTTTTATCCTCTGCCGCTTACCATTCTCTCAGGTATTAAAAGTGTGTGTGTAGAAACATTTACATGACAATATAATGTGCGAGTTGTTTGGCGATAGTGCAGCATTTTAGAGTGGATTTATTAACAATTTTCTACTCAAAACATAGTTTGACTGTTCAGGCTGAGAAAGTCCCTAACCAAGAGAGTAAAAGCATTTAGGACAAATAGCATTTAAATAATAAGTGTTCTTCTGTTTCTGCGTTTACATGTTACACATGTCCATTAAATTTGAGTAATGCATTTCTCATTTAATTTCTGAACATAAAAAAACTCTTTATCTGCACATTTTAACAGAAATATTGAAAATGTAGGATACAAAAATGTTATTTTGCATATTAAATTTCCATAGGCTCCCACAACAGGAGCCTGCAGCTCATATTGTGATCCTTGGGGGGCAACACCAAATCTAAACATTATTTTGTGTAAGTAAACCAATATTTTTACACGTTTAAAAGAATAACTGCAACTCACGGTCTCTCCTATAAACCGGGGAAACGATTGGACCCGATGTCTCGGTGTGTTCCGGAGACACGAACGTCTTCACGACATTCTTGTTGCAGAACGGACGCTTCACGGCCTTCCAAACCCTCGCGAAGAAAGAAGAAACCTTGTTCTTCATCGTGAAACTATCTGAAATCAGTGATAAATGTGCAGGAAAACGTCAAAAATCCGCCGTAAACGAAACGCGAGTAAACTCAGCAACGTTCGAACGAGTTCTGAGCGAAGAGCGAACTGTCTGACGTCAAGAGCGAACTGTCTGACGTCAAGAGCGTCCGAACCTTCCAGCTCGTCAACATGTTGATTTTCAAATCTTAAGAGTCTATTTCATGGACATTACTAAAAAACAAATGGAATTTAATGAGTTTTGTTTCACATTATTCAGTTTTAGCAACTCAATCGTCTGGAGGAGACTCACTGTCACGTGTGTGAAGGCTAAATGGCTGCTAGCATTTTTCACGAGATAATTTATAGATATAATATCAGTAACGTTGCTCTGTATTAAGTTGAAGGGTCAGTTTTGGTTCAATTGTGGCCCTTTAAACTTATAACAAATGTTCATTATGTCGTAATTATGAGGTGTTGATTTTAGTAAACCGTCAAACCTTCCACTTGAGACTCATTTCCAGAAGTGAGCAGGTTCTCATTCACTCCAATGTTAAAATTACTGAAAACTTTACTTAGTTAAAATTACTGTTTCCACACCTGGCAGCGTTAGTTTTGTTGAGTAACCTCTAGATTTGTCCTTCATGAACATTCAGCAGGTGAATTTTATGCATGTTGGTTTAGTTTTTTTAAGCCTTAAAGTTATGCATAATTAAGGGTGTGGTTTCGAGGAGCAGATGATTGACAGTTCTTTTGCCCTTGACACGTCATCCACTGGCTATCATTCCATATCCATATTTCATAATTTAACATTTGGGGAATGCTCACAATTAATACGTAGTATGTGTGTAATGTTTTCCTTTTTTTGTGCCACATTTTAAGCCAGAGCTGTGTATATTTAATGGTGAATTTAGAGATAATAGGGAATTTATATATTCTGAATATAATGTAGCAGGTTGAATAAGACACTGGGAAAATTGTAGATATTAGTAAAGTTCCCCGAAGGGCGGTTTATTTTGACAAAGATTTAAAAAGAGTCTCTCAGAGAGAAATGGTCGCTCAGATGTGGGACTCCAGCTGGTTGTCTCTTGACTGGATGTACTTTAAAGTGGCATTAAAGCAGAAGAAATACTGCCATGCTGTCCGAACACAGAAGGGCTTTTGTGTTCACATCCTCCACACCGACCTTCCAATGTCCTCCAGGTGTGAGAGACAAATGTCAATAGCAGGGAAAGTGCCTGCAGACAAAACATAAAGAACAACATTTAGGGATGTCACTAAAGGGCACCTTCCAGAACTCATGGATTGTTGGCGAATGCTCCAGCTGGAGCTCTTTGGGTGAAAGTGCAGATGCAGTCTTCATTTTAGCTCTTCATTAGACTGGAAGAATCTAGGCCTCTACACACTGATCCGAATTAAGATTCACACAAATCTTTGGAAATCAAGAACACATAAGTTGTGTCTCAATCCATGTTCCAAGCCTTTCGGAGGATGCAGCCTACCCAGCCTCCAGAGCTACGACTTGGAAGGATCCTCTGAAGGCTGCATCAACCGTTGGAAAACGAGTCGGTCTAAACTCATTCTGAGCACTGAGTTTTATTCTCCGTCTGCTCCTTGCTTCTTACAACAAAACAACATGTACCAGTACCAATTACCATACACAATCGCACCACATTAAGGTGGCTACGTGTGTTTAAAATAAAAACTTTGATGGTTAAAAATGATGAGCGCCACTGAGAGGCTCTTTTACTTCCTACTCAGACTCTTTTTCGTTGGCACCACTCGTTTTGTCAGATGTGTGAGTTCCCATTGGTGCCCACAGTCTTCGACCAAGGCGTGTTGTCGCACGAAACTTGAGATTCAAAATTTGGATCATTGTGTAGAGGCCTTTAGTAGTCAATATCTATGTTTGGGACGAGTCGTCTGACTCCAGCCCAGGCTGAGTCAGATGTTGGACTCGTGCTGGCTGTGGGTTGTCTGAATGAACTCCAGCACGGCTTTATAGCAGAAGAAATACTGCTGCGCTGTCTGGACACAGAGGGGCCTCTGTGTTCGCATCCTCCAGACCGTTCTCCCAATGTCCACCGTCCCAATGTCCTCCAGGCGCGACAGACAAATGTCTATAGCACAGAAAGTGCCTGCAGGCAAAACATAAAGAACAATGTTTAGAGAAGGCGCTAAAGAGCACGTACAGGAAGCGTTTGTGACTCGAAGCCAGTAGAAGCACAAGTAAATCTGAGCAGCTGATGGAAAGATGGATGACTGACTGAGTTTTGGTGCCCTTAAACTGTCAGATCACCGCCTTAACAAAGCTGGGAAGCAACAAAATTGTATTGGGGGCTTATATACTCACCTGCTCTGCCGACACCTTCCGCACCATGCACCACCATTGGGGGGCCACAAGAAGGTCCTGTCCAGTCTGGGAAAAGTTCCCGGAACGACTCCTGCCTTTCTTTCACTTTTTTGCGGAAACTGAGAAAGGCCGAGGTGGAATGTGGCGCTCCGAGAGATGGCCAGGTCAGGTACTGGAAGTGAGACACGTATCTGCACTCCTGTGCCTAAAAGAGAAGCTCAGTTTAACAAACAATCTTCTGACAATCCTAGACCCAGAAAGCCCTGAGCGAAGGGCTGAGGGACTGACCTTTGTATCGATGACCTCCAGCCAGGTGAGGTTGTAGTCTTCAAACGTCTGCGTGTAGACGTTCCTCACCATTATGTTTCCAAAGCTCTGGGTCTGCTCACTTTCTTGTGGCCAGTACTGTTCACACTTGTCCTGGTCATGCAACGAAAGCCTGAGATTGACGGAGAGAAGGAACAGAGTTGAAACACCGGAGAGCTTTAATAGACATAAATACCAACTATAAGCTTAAACGGAACATTAATGCAGAACTGCAGAACTAATTGCTAGTGTTCAGATTTTTAAAACTGAAGTTAGAGAATTTAAAAGCACAAGAGGAAACTAACCTTTTTGTCATAACTATGACTGTAGCCTTTTTCTCCCACACCATTCTCCAGAAGTCTCCAAACATCTCTGGTGAGGGATCTGAAAAATAAAAGTTGGGGTTAAAACCGGTTCGTTGAAATGTGTAGCATGTGTCTATGCTAAACGTTCTCACTCACCCTCTGCAGCGATGTAAGCGTCCTTACACTTGTATCCGTCCAGGAGATTATTGTTAATGAACCGAGACCAGTGCACTCTCTTCTTGGTTGGTTTCCTGTGAGTTTAAATAAAGATCAGTTTATTCAAACGATTCCTTGTTTTTAAAGGCAACACTCACAAATGCTAAACCCACTTACCATGAGTTATGGACGACTGTGGTCGGTAGATTTCCATCAGTGTCGATCTTCATGAATTCGTAGTCAATGACTTGTCTCCAATGAGTAACAAGCTCAAGCAGCCCCTGTTTGTCCAGACCACCTTTCTCTGCTGGATGAATGGACTCCGTTTTGCTCACGGTTGCAGTTATTCTGGTCATGCCAGGGATGGGGCTGTAGACGGGAGGTGACATCCTGTCCTCTAGGAGGTTGTCCTCGTCATCGTTGAGTCTGGGGCTCATTGAGCCAAGCTCAGACTCACTTTTGAGACTCAGGAGATCACAGCCAGGATCACTCAAAATCCCGCTCTCATTGCTCCAGTCGATTTTCAGCGACCAGCGAGTTAGAGGGTTATCATGCTCAGTCACCACTATCCCACCGCCTCCTGAACCTATCGGGGCAGCATTCTCAGTGACCGCTAACCCACAGCCTGCTGAACCTATCAGCTTTTGCTCGGGTTCTTTTCCAGCAGATCCTGAAAGACACACAGTCAGAGATTAAAAGGCTGTTCAAGCAGCAGAAGATAACATGTCAATTTTAAAGTCTTGGATGAATTAAAAATCACAACTACATCAAGTGTGTGTTTTTATCCTCTGCCGCTTACCATTCTCTCAGGTATTAAAAGTGTGTGTGTAGAAACATTTACATGACAATATAATGTGCGAGTTGTTTGGTGATAGTGCAGCGTTTTAGAGTGGATTTATTAACAATTTTCTACTCAAAACATAGTTTGAATGTTCAGGCTGAAAAAAATCCCTAACCAAGAGAGTAAAAGCATTTAGGACAAATAGCATTTAATGCATTTCTGAAAAAGTTCATGAAAAAATTTTTTATCTGCACATTTTAACAGAAATATTGAAAATGTAGGAGAAAAAATGTTATTTTGCATATTAAATTTCCATAGGGGGGGGAGGGGGCAACACCAAATCTAAACATTATTTTATATAAGTAAACCAATATTTTTACATGTTTAAAAGAATAACTGCAACTCACGGTCTCTCCTATAAACCGGGGAAACGATTGGACCCGATGTCTCGGTGTGTTCCGGAGACACGAACGTCTTCACGACATTCTTGTTGCAGAACGGACGCTTCACGGCCTTCCAAACCCTCGCGAAGAAAGAAGAAACCTTTTTCTTCATCGTGAAACTATCTGAAATCAGTGATAAATGTGCAGGAAACCGTCAAAAATCCGCCGTAAACGAAACGCGAGTAAACTCAGCAACGTTCGAACGAGTTCTGAGCGAAGAGCGAACTGTCTGACGTCAAGAGCGAACTGTCTGACGTCAAGAGCGTCCGAACCTTCCAGCTCGTCAACATGTTGATTTTCAAATCTTAAGAGTCTATTTCATGCACATTACTAAAAAACAAATGGAATTTAATGAGTTTTGTTTCACATTATTCAGTTTTAGCAACTCAATCGTCTGGAGGAGACTCACTGTCACGTGTGTGAAGGCTAAATGGCTGCTAGCATTTTTCACGAGATAATTTATACATATAATATCAGTAACGTTGCTCTGTATTAAGTTGAAGGGTCAGTTTTTGTTCAATTGTGGCCCTTTAAACTTATAACAAATGTTCATTATGTCGTAATTATGAGGTGTTGATTAGAAAATGGGTTAAGAGTTATGTTTTTTTTTCTTTTAAAATATGTCTGTATTAAAAAAGTATTATGAAAATCAATTTGCACATGTGCTGTTTTTAAATGGTTGTAGTTGAAAACTTACTTAAAACTCAATGTAAAAAACCAATCAATCCACGATGGCCTACAATGTGGTGGAAATACATCAGGAAGCAAACCATTCTTTGGGAAATTCTACCTTAAATAGTATTTAGTATTTTACATTTAACTACATTTTAGAAATTTTCCCGGATTTTTTCTTTTTTTTTTCCATTTTGTAACGTTTGCTTTTTATTGATTTTTACCAGGTACTTGTTCTGTTCAGATTTTCCATTCATTAAGTTGCAGGTCCTAATATCAAGTTATGAAAATGTTTTGAAATTAATCAAAACAAACGTTTGAGAAATAAATAATAACATGATATTGCATGCTAAAAAGGGTTAAATCAGTCCACATCCTTATTTTGATATTAAATAAACAAGAAGCAAGATGATCTTTCTGCAAAATACACTGATATAATGCTAAAACTGATACAACAAAGATTATTAATTAATGAAAATATCTACCTGTAATATTTTGCTTTTCTCGATTCAATTGTTTTCTGAGGTATCTTGCTGTTACTGTTAGAATGTAAATGTACTGGCTGATCATTTATTTTGACCGGGAGTAAACATGAATTAATGTCTTCATTAGTTTGCTGCCCGTGTTACCAATATAAGCTCAGATTTTTCATTCTTCAACAACAAATATACAAAAATGTATCTGTATTGGGTCATAGTTAAGAAGGGATAACCATTCCAATCCAGCAGATATGTAGCAGGGATTATTTTAATTTGTCCCTAATCCAATTTGACCTGAGACAGAGGAGGTTAGTGAGTGCCTGACCAGTCCAAACATGCATTTCTTCTCAGTATACTCGTATTTAAATCACAAACCTTACTTTAATGTATATTTATGTGCCTGGATGTCTCTGTAAGAAAGTTGCTTTTCCATCTTTCTTAAAAATTTGGATCACTTTTTTCTACAGTACTTCAAATTTTGTGACATTTTTCTTCCATGGGGAGCCATTGCTGACAGCATAATATGGCAAGGGCAAGATCTTTTATAGTCCCCTGTCTGCCTGTTGATTAGAATTTTGTTAAGTGTGACTATAATTGGAGTGTACTCGTTTTTGTTACATTTTTCATCAACAAATCTGTATCTATATTTTAAAATAATATACATAATATAATATATATATATTTGTGTGTGTGTGTGTGTGTATGTTTTAATTTAATGTTTGTGATGAATGAGCACCAAATGTAGGTTAAGCACTGAAAGCACCATAACAAAGCTGAACACAAGCTGCCTCTCAGGGCCGAGCACACTCACACAATCGAACACTGAGAGAAAGGGAGAGGAGAAGAAAAAGAAAGAGAGAGTGATGGAAGAGGCTGTGTCTCCAGCGTGTAATGAGCTTAAGCACACGGCCCCTGTGCAAGCACTTGGATTATCACAGTCCAGTTTGTCATCACAATCTTCTGCAGTCCTGCCTTTTCTCTTGGAAACCTTTGAACCTCTTCTAACTTTGACCTCCTGAGGATTTTTCTCTCTGCAAAAATGGACCAGGGTTTGCTCCATCTAAGATGATTTGAATTTGAGGGTGGATGCTAACTTTATGGACAGGGATTCTCCCTTGTTGCATTTGAAAACAGAAACCAATGCCACTGTCCAACAACAAGGTTGCTGATGATGGAAGTTCGGCTGAGCCGCTGCAAGATGAAAAAGCTATGGTGGACTCGCTCATCAAGGTGAGTTTATTTGATATGTTCTGAACCAACCTTGCACACTCCTGAAGGGGTTTCCCAGCAGTAAACTCATGTCTACTAGCTTGTGTTCAATCTGACCATCTCTTCTAGTGTAAGATGTTATGGTGTTGGTGCAATAATGGCCGAAATATTCTATACTTTATCAAAGGAACAGGTTGTAAGATGAGCGCAGTTTAGAAAAAAAACAAAACATACTTTGGTAAAGTATGGTATAAACTGAAAATATATTAACAAAAGTGCCTAAAATAAAAGCAATATGTGATAGTTGTAATATTATTCCTTATAAAAATGACAGATTTTTAAATAAAGTTGCTTAAAATTAAATTAAAAAAGAGTCTTTAGTAAAACTTTAAATGATCCAAACTGGGGTGATAATGCTTCAAAAATTTACATTTTCAAATTTTCTTTTGCGTTTTTTTTTCTGTGAAATGAGCGATGTTGAACCATGTGGATGTCCTCAATTCTCCTTATGAAAGCATCTCCTTAAAAACGCCTGAAGGTCAAAAAGCACTTTGTATGATGGGAGTTTTGAAGCACGCTCCAGTGCTCGATTCTTCTCTTTAGGGTGGGCAGGGGTGCTCAGTCTGGCACAATTATCACAACTCCATCCAATTTCTTTAATGTAATTTCGATATAAACCAATGTAGTGTTTTTACAGTCACAAAATATTATCTAGAAATTTTTTGCTGAACAAATAGGCATCAAAAAAAAAAAACTTAATGGAGCCTGATCCAAAAAGTTTCCAAAGCGTATCCTAAAATAGACATCTTAAGACAAGCAGATTATCTGTCATATTTATCATACGTATGCCAGACGCATACATAATGTGCAGAGCGAGTGGAATGGCGAGTGAGGACAATTTCTAAATACAGTTGTGCTCATAAGTTTACAATGTTTGATTTCTTGGCAATTTTTCAGAAAATACACAAAAGCATTTTCCTCATCCATTTTTTGTGGTTGGGTGAAGCCAATTACTGTCAAATAACTGTGTTTACTCTCTTTAAATCACATGGTTTTTGGCCTGAAAAAAATGCACAAAAACTGACACAAAAGGGTTCGAGTGGCTGGTACACTGAACCATCATCATCCCATGACCTGTTTGCTTGTAAACAATGTTTGCCCATTAAAGATTTATGAGTTTCTGATAGACCTTTGCCTCTTTCATCCAGTGATCAGTGATGCGGTGACATTTTTAGATTCTGAGCAATGCGGAAAGTAAAAAAGGATTTTTGGGAAAGGTAATTGAACCGTACAAAACAGGAAAGGAAAGATTCCAAGGAACTGGGAATGCCATACAGCAGTGTACAAAGTCTGAGTAAGAAGTGGAAAGTGAGGAATTCTGGTGAAACCCACAAACATTTCAGCTACAACTGCTAGAAAAACGTTGCAAAAAAAAATGCTACACTCAAAAAAAGGTTCTATATTGAACCAAATCTGGTTATTTGGTGCCATTTAAGACTTATCTTGTTTAGAAACAATCATCAAATGTATGAAATAAACAATGTTTGGCATGAAATACGTGACCACCCTCTGTATATAGCACAAAAAAAACAATGAAATACTCCAGACTACAAAGATCCAGTGAAGAACCAAAAAGAGCTTAAGGGGTTCTTTAAAGCGAAAAATGCTTATACAGTACCTTTAAATCAGGAAAGAACCTCTGAAGAACCAAAAAAAGAGCTTAAGGGGTTCCTTAAAGCAAAAAGTGCTATGTGGTACCTTCAAATCCGCAAAGAACCTCCGAAGAACCAAAAAAGAGCTTAAGGGGTTCCTTAAAGCAAAAAGTGCTATGTGGTACCTTCAAATCTGCAAAGAACCTCTGAAGAACCAAAAAAGAGCTTAACGGGATCCTTAAACCGAAAAACTGCTATACGGTACCTTTAAATCTGCAAAGAACCTCCGAAGAACCAAAAAAGAGCTTAAGGGGTTCCTTAAAGCGAAAAAGTGCTATGTGGTACCTTCAAATCTGGAAAGGACCTCCGAAGAACCAAAAAAAGAGCTTAAGGGGTTCCTTAAAGCGAAAAAGTGCTATGTGGTACCTTCAAATCTGCAAAGGACCTCAGAAGAACCAAAAAAGAGGTTCATAAAGTGGCGTCTATAAGGTACCGCTAAATCTAGAGACCGAAATCACAAAGGTTCCTGGAGATGCTATAAGGAGTACAACTAAAATCTACAAAAGAACCTCGAAGAACAAAACAAGGGTTCAACAAAAGCGAAAAAAGAGATGCTATGAGTTGCCTTCCAGATCTGCAAAAGAACCTCCGGTAGAACCAAAAAGAGCTTAAGGGGTTCCTTAAAGCGAAAAAGTGCTATGGGGTACCTTCAAATCTGCAAAGAACCTCCGAAGAACCAAAAAAGGGCTTAAGGGGTTCTTTAAAGCGAAAAGGGACTATATAGCACTCTCAAACCAGCAAAGAACCACTGAAGAAACTTATGAGCACAACCGTACCTGTTTAAAAGGAGGTTCTCACCAAGAATCTCATAGTATATTTCCTCATTAATCATCCATCTGATGTGGTAACGAGCACCACAAAAGGTAGTGTTTCCAACATCGCCACTAAGCCATGTTTGATGCCGATTATTACGTTTTTGGGCTTCATAATTCTTTCTCCTCCCAACATAGATTTTTGTGTCATCTAACAACACTCTCAACCAGTGAACCATTCAGATGTTCTGTAGCGGACTTAATACAAGTGCCATTTTTGAGCAAGGAGTGTAACCGATTGTTTTCTTGTGACTTAATTTAGAAACTATACAAAATATTGTAAACCAGCAGGGGACGATGTTTCTTGTTCTCATTTTATCTTTAATGAGCCAGCTATGTTTTGATAACCCAGATGTAGAATGACTGTTTAGTGTGAATAGTACCAATGCTTTCCTCTGACTTAGGTGGTGGCATGCTATCGGCACTTGGCCTCCTGTGTGGGTGGTTGTACGGACAGCTCTAGTCTGCGACGTGACCTTGGTAAAACTCGAGAGCGGGCACAGACACTGGCCCTGTCCTGCCGTAAACACCTCACTACACGCCTGAGGGATAAAACACTGCCAGATGCTGAGAGAAAGGAAACAGAGCGCTTGTGGGTCTCCTTCTCCTCATGCCTGGAGCTCCTACATGCAGATATGTCCAAGGTCCTCAGCATGGTGAAGCACTTCTCCCTGGCTAACAATAGTGCCATGGTGCAAACTGGGGTTCAGGGTAAGACGTTTGATGGCTGCTACCACACAAAAATATACACTCTCATACTCTTATGTCAAATTTTAGAAGTTGACAATGCGTTTATTTTGTGGCTAGTACATGCAGTTGCCTTTCAAAAGTAAATAAATCGATTTACTCGTAAACCCTACACTACATCACCCATGCAGTTCTTCAGATTGCAAGAAAACTCTCTGAGAAGTATTTCCAGTACCTTGTCCAATCGAAAGATTAAGGCCCTTCTGGCCCTAAGGTAAAAGATGTCTAGCCCGGTACTAGTAAGGTGTTCCTAATAAAGTGGCCGGTGAGTGTACACCTTTTTTGGATGTGTGAGCTGTTACTTTTGGCAATATAGTATATGTGTTTATCCCATTGTATTCCCAGAGTATGTGTTCTCTCAAACAGGCCTTTAACAAAAAATTTTTTACTGCAAATATTGAAAACACTTTTATTTAATCAAAGAGTTGAGACAAAATAAAATGATTTAACCCTTTCAAAAAGCAAAGACAAGGTCAAAACCATGTGAAACAGACGAAACTCTCCTTAATCTTCAACACTGTTCCAACCACTTTTTGTTCCATTTACTTTTTTGTTCAGAACTTTGAAAAACACAGGCCATATCACAGGTCTTCTACTTCCAATGGTTATCCCTTATTTTCACCTCTAGATGGCACTGATGCCACCAATTTGCTATCTTTAAAATTATGCTGACAGACGATCGTGCATTTTCTCACATTTTAATTTGGATTACCTTGCAAGTTATGTGTAATGTTCCTTTAAAACCAAAAATAACAAATGTTTTGAATCCAATCTTGAGAAGGTATATAAAGGAGGCCATAAGTGTTTTTCTTTGCATCTTATCTTAAGAGTGGCAAAACAATGACCTGAAAACAACGATTGTTGTACATCATGGTTTAGGGGAAGATGGTGTCACTACTATTCAGTGCACTTTACAAAAGTTATTAAGACAACCAATGATTCATAAAGGAACATAATGAAAATGTATAGGGGTGCCCAAACCTTTGCGCACCACTGTATTTATCTGACTTTTCTTCAAAGCTCAGATCATTTGAAGCAGAACTTCTTTGTCTGATCGAGGTTTAATTCTTTGATCAGAGGGCAGCGCCGAGGTAGCAGCACGTGCCCTGAGCCTCCCAGACCTGCAGAAGGATGCTGGGCCCCAGACGTCCAGCCTGGAGGGGCAGGAGCAGAGTCATCTGGAGCAGGAGATAGAGCAGGTTGACCGCACACTGGATGACATGGAGTCCAAGGTCAACGTCCTCCGCTGGACAGTGGAAGCTCTGGGCCCCCAGTACACAGACCCCGAGAGCACTGACAGTGCCTCACTGACACTACTGTCCGTGGATGAGGAGACCACTCAGCAGATATGTGGCCGCAGCCAGATGTTTGCTGCCATGCTGCTCTGTTCTGTGGCCATCTTTGCCCTGGTGCTTTCAGTCTGTGTCGTGTTCCTGGTCTGAAGCCTCGCTTATGTTGCGTATGATCTTTCTCTTTTCTCACTGGTCTCTTTGTGTTTGGCCAAAACTCCACTACTTTCTTTTAACAGTTTCTAATAAAGGAGTTCAGCAGCGTCTGAGTTCTTTTCTGAATCCAAACGGCCATTAATTTAGGATTTGATCATTTAAAGAAAGCGAATTAATAATTGTAGTTTTTTAACTTCTTTTAGGTAAACAATTTTGTTTTGACGATGGTCATTATTAGGCTATAAGCTGGTTTTGTTTTGATTATCTGTATTAATCTTTTGTTTCCACCAACAAATGAACCCTCGGTGCTTTATCTTTACTATTGTCTGTCTCTCCATCGTTAGAAATGCATGGGATTTTAGTTTGCTTTGCATGTTGTGTCTGTGTAATAAAAATCTAATGCCCTAAAATGTATATAACTAACACTGCCAGGAAACCAAGTTTTGTTTTGTTGGTTATGTATTTAATTATTACTATTATTAGTTTACCATAAATAAAAATAGAATGTAATTAATTCTTTGTCAATTATGTAAATTCAACAATTCCTTGTGCTCAAATGGATATCATATTTAGGGCTTGAGCACTGAAAACCCTATTGTTTTCGCTCAGAGCATTATTGTTATTTTTGAGGACCTAAACATACATCACCAAAGTCACCAAAATTTACGTCCGATAGTGGTTCGAAAAGTGGGTGTGGCAAAATGACTCTATAGTACAATCTTACGGATTTAAGCTTATGTTGTGCTCACAGTTTGTCATATGCAAATGAAAGACCAAGACTCAATATAAGTAATATGGCAAATTTATAGACTATTTGGCAAAACCTTTAAAATGCCCACTTTTGCATATCCAATCTCCATCAGTCTTAGGCATTGCAAAGCTTTTTTGACGTTGTTAAATTGTGTGCGCACAGCAGTCATCAGAATTTTGCCATAAACAGGAAGTTGTTAATAACTCAGCTATGCAATGTCGGATTGGGTTCAAACTTGGCATGTGTGTTAAGAGTCCATGTCTGAACAATTCTTTATAACAACCTAAAGTTTCAGTTATAACGCCACCTTAAGGCAACATGGAATATCCCATTTTGTGCAATTTTGTTTTATAGTGCTATTTCAGTGTGTTTGAAAGTCGATTTAAATTTGGAGCACTTATGTAAGGTACCTAAAAAGTCAGCACTTCTTATTATTTTTACATTTGGCATGTGTGGTGATAATAATATGGTCCAAAACAACAACAGCCCTATTTCTTTGAAGTATTAACAGCTCTTTCTTGAATACATCTCCTACTTTAGGATCCACATTAAAGTGTCAGTGTTCTTCCTATACTGTATTTTTGGGACTTGGGTTTAATCTTTGACGTTTTGAAGTTTGCTTGTTTCACGCGGCCACCATTTTAAGAATACTGTGAAAGGCTCCTATGCGAAGAAACACAGAAGCAAAGGTAAACAACCGAGGCTTTGATGACAAATCTGGAACTACTGCCAAGATATTTAATCATTTATGTTAAAAAATTGGCCTGAAAATAAACTTTAAATCCCGCTTTGTTGAAGGCTATAAATCACCAGTATAGAAATAAATGTAACCAGTAATGTTAAATATATTACATTATTCGTAAGATAATGACTCTGACTACATTACATTAGTAATACATCCCTTTTTTCGATTTATTCACATTTCTTAAACACACCTTTTTACTTTTAATACGGCAGTGCGTGCTGACGTCTCCACGCATGCGTGAAACGTCACTTAACCGGAAGTGTTTTAGACGGTTAATAGGGGATACAAGGTTGGAAACATTTGTAAATCGATTTGAGAAAATGTGTATCACATGTAAAATTTGGTGAATTTTCTTTAAAATGTTTTCTTCTACTATTGAGAAATTCTACATTGGTTCGCAATTTTGTTACAAATCAGTAACTAGTCGCCGGAGTTTGAACTTCGCAAACCAGGCATTTCCAGAATGAAGTCTGCCCTCGGCAAACGCCTGATTGTTGCTGTAAGAATTGGCTTTAACAGAGTAAACGCTAACATTTGTTCGGGCAAGAGCTCTTTTCAGCGTTTCACGGGTTGCCACTTGAGGCACAGAGGTGCGTTTATGTTCTTGATATTAACGTAGATGACATTGAATTATTTTGCTAAACTTCCATGGCGTCTTGTTTGCTTATTTGTGTCTCCACGTCTTTGTTTCAGAGCTGAGCACGTCAGCTACAACTTTACAGTATGATGTAAAAAAATCTGACATCGCCAAGTCTGGCAACAGGAAGCTGTTCTTTGACACTCATGCGATGGTTCAGAGGATGGAGGAGAGTGGTAAGAAGTATAAAATAATTCAGAAATATTCGAGATGATTTCAGGCAGATGCTGACTCCAAAAGCAATCTGTTCCAGGTTTCATCCCTGAACAAGCGGAGGCCATTGTCAGAATGATGGTCAATATTTCTAACTCAAACATGGACGTAATGTATAGTGACATGGCTACCAAGAGCCAGCAGGTGAGCTTTTGGTTCTTCATGGTTAAGCTCATGTTTAGGTCTACACACACCTCTTTTACTGTCTATACATCGTCTTTCAACATGAAGGTCAAGCTCTACTCGTGTTTTATAGGAAATAATGTTACAGAAAGTTATGTCTCATATTGCTGCTGTGAAAAAGGACATGATCATTCTGGAGAAGAGCGAGTTCTCGGCTCTTCTGACAGAGAATGAGGTGGGACCCCTAGTCACCAATCTCTACCTAAACAAATATTCAGTTGTTTTTGCTATAGTTTTTTTTGTTCATTGACAAATTTTTGTTGAAAACGTCGATTAGTTGTTTGTACCCTAATTATTTGTTATTTCTTTGACAGAAAATAAAGGTTGAGCTCCTTCAGTTAAAGACACAACTTACAGTAGGTCGATGAATGCTTTTCTAACCTACAGTGCTCAGCATAAATAAGTACACCCTTTTTAAAAAGTACGAAATGAATCAGAATCTCAATGAACAAGATCACAATATCCAAACTTTTCACAAGGCTTCATTTCATTGACACTTATTTAACTCCATAACATGAAATTAAGGTTAATAATCTAACTTAAGATCATAAAATCTTCAGTTTTACTCAAGCAAAAAGGACTTCATCTAGCATTTTGTACGAGCACCTTGATTTTTAAGGACCGCACCCATTCTTCTAGGCATGGAATGAACAAATTGGCAACATGTTATAACATCTATTGATGAAATGGAGTTCCCCAATACCAGCAGCTCCTGCAGCCCCACATAAGGACACTGCCACCAGCTTGTTTCACTGTAGGCACCAGGCATTTTTCTTTGAAACCATCACCTTTACGATGCCATACCGTTTTAAAACCACCGTGATCTTTGTCTCATCACTCCAGAGTATAAACAACCAATAGTCTTCATCTTCTTCAGCGTGGCCCTGAGCAATTTCTAGTGTGTATGGGCTTTAGGAGAGACTTCCTTCGTGGACGATACAGATATGTGCAATTTCTCTACAGTGTGCTCCATATGCCGTCACAGGAAACAGTTCAGCTTTCTACTTCTTTAACTAACTGCAGTGAACTTGCAGGAGATTTTCTTTAACTCTTTTCATCAGAGGAGAACTCTGTCGAGATGTTCACTTATGAGATGGTTGCACTTCCATCGTTCTTGATTTTTTCTGGGACCTTCTGGTAGCTCTCGTGTTTTTTTGCACAGAAAATATTTCCTTGTTCAGATTTTTGCTGACGGAATGAAATGGGAAGGGCGTTTCTTTGTTAAGTAATGTGTTTTTTTAGTCACCTGTCTGCTGGACACCTCTTCAATGAATCATCAGACTCACCTGTGGTTTAACGCCTGTTAATTAGAATTGATTTTCTTGGCGTGGTGTTTTCTTGTCTGGATGGAAGTAGTGAATTAATGTAGTTGTTAATTTATTTTTCAAATGCACCAGTTTCCATTAATTACATCAGGACAGGAGGGTGTTAAAAGGATAGGGGGAGTGTAGATAAGGGGGGAAGTTTCATGAGTTAGAAGAATATCTACCCGGACATACCATATAAATTTGTTACAGTTCGCGCAGTACAGAGAATTGATTTTTAAAGGACGCGAAACGTTAAAACCGAAAATGTTATTCTGAAAAGAAACGTAAGGTTTTCTGACAAATGTAGTCCCGTTTACTCATTTATGCCAAGCACTGTATATATAATGCTCTATACCCCCTGGATACCGACCATTACTTGCCATTTTGAGGCTATCGTGTGGTTTGTGCTGCAGGATGTGATGAACAAAAAGCGTGCAGATATAATTCTAGACATGAATGTGGAAAAAAGCCGTGTTAAAGAGATGGTAAGTGTTGTTTCTGAAAATGGAATCAAATCTGATTTCATACAAATCTGATTTTCATACATTTTCTGACATCAAATCTCTCTTTAAAACATCTGTATTTGCTGTCTGTACAGTGGGCCGACTATGGCAGAAAGCTTATCGGGACCAGGAATGAACTGATTGAAATGGTGAGATCAACCACTGTTTGGTAACAAATGTCTTTTTTTTGACATTTGCCTCTTTCTTAGAATTCTGAGCAGGATCGTCATGTGACCCAGACCAATATGAAAATAGACACCGAAGTATCTGGCCTGAAGACTATGCTGGAGGCGCATAAACTGGATAGTATCAAATATCTCGCAGGTAAAATGTTGAGACGCTATGAAGCCTCGCTACGGGATCTACGTTTAATGTACGTCAGAGGTTTCTCATGTCAATTTTCCAAATTGTACATGGAACGTTTGGTAACATTTTCCAAGCTTAAATTAGCAGGAATACATTTTGGCCCTGTATTGCCTTGATTTCCTTCAACGAACTACAGTGGTACCCCGAGATACGAAACTAATGCGTTTCAGGGTGACGTTCCTATCTTGAAAAATTCGTATCTCGTAGCAAGTTTTATATGTAAAACGCCTAATCCGTGCAACGGCTCTTAGAAACAACATTATAAGTAGATAAAAAAAAGGAAAACCAGAGAAAAATCAAGTAACGTTTTTAAATCCTTAAATCTACACATTGTTAATGTAATAAATGACAGTAAAACAGAGTAAAACACAAGCAAAATACATACAGAAATGTGAACATTTCCTTGAGAGTGAAGCGATGTGTCGGAGGAGGTGGAACGGATGGTAGAGAATATTATGGCACAACGTATGAAAGGTTACTTTCTCGAGATATTTCATGAATTACTAACACCAACACGGTTTCTAGCACAAGCGGAGAGAATACAGAGCGTGTGAGAAGGGATAGAGAGAGCGCTTCTGAGAGTGTCACAGGGTTTCTCTATGTTGTGCTCCAGAACAGCACTTTCCACGTTTATTTATTTATTTTTTATAACACCTTAACATTTGTTATAGCACATTATTGGTAATCTATACACAATGTTTCGCTCAATTAAAACGGATTTATAGTGTTTTAAGCCATATCATCAGAAGCGTGGAAACAAGTGGAAAATAGAGCAGAACTGTTCATATCTCAAATTTTTCTTTGTATCTACAATTAAGTTGAACCACTCTGGATTCGCACTGTACCTTAAACTTATAACACAATACTTTTCATAAAGTCTTTGACTCTGGCAATATTGTCCCCAAATGCGCTGTTTACACCTGTTCTGGTCCACCCTAGGAACCCCGTGGAGCACACAGAGCGTTTCTTTTTTAACTTGTATTAATGCGATCAATCAGCAATATTCATTCATTCATTTTCCATCCCTTTTTGGGGTCACGAGGCGGGGGTACACCCTGGACAGGTCACCAGTCCATCGCAGGGCAACATTCACACAAACATTCACACCTAAGGGGAATTTAGATTGTTGAATTAACCTAACCACATGTTTTTGGGATTGTGGGGGAAACCGGAGTACTTGGAGGAAACCCATATAAGCACAGGGAGAACATGCATGCTCCTTCCCGGAAGGTCACCGGCAAGCCTCGAACCAGCAACCTTCTAACTGGAAGGCCACAGTGCTACCCGGAAGGCCACAAAGAGCTACCGTGCCACCCTGCATTCTCAATTTTTGCAGTAAAATGTACAAAATGTAAAATTTCAGTTTTGTTGAAATCAATGACATCAAGCATTGCAAAAAAAAAATTCTAGGTAAGTTTTCACAGCAATCTGTAAATTAGTAAAAAATGCTCAAAAAGGCCCTGGACTTCTAAGGGTTAAGTCATTTAAGGAATGATATCTTATTGCATTCATTCCAATTCTACATTTTCTGTTTCATACAGGTTCAATATTCACTTGTCTCACTGTTATACTTGGATTTTTTCGGATATGGATGTGAACATCAAACTTGCTCATCTGCAGAGACGGTGACCACCACCACCACCACCACCCTCATGTCTGAACTATTCTCTGTGGAGTCAAATTTTACAAAGAACATATATTTATTATTCACTGCCCTTCATGTCAGTTTTTATAAATGCAGTTTATATGACCAATAAATATTTTAGAGGATTTTGTTTGATGTTATAAAAGTGCCATATGTTTGGTTAAAAAACTGGGGGAGGAACAGCCAAACTGAAGGTGAGGTTGAGGAAAATGGGTTTATTGTCGGGGCAAGATTCATTGTCAATGCCAAGGAAACTCAGTTGTGTGCAGCAGTTGAGATGCTATGTAGATAATCAGCTAATTAACGTCCAACAGTGCCATCAGCTCAAAAACCAGTGGCATCCAGGTTCACCCATCTACTGTCTCAAGAAATATGACCTTGAGACAGTAGCCTTGATCTCGATGTGAGAAAGCTACATCCACAGAAGATCTGTGGTTAGTTTGGCTAGATGTTTGGAACCGCCTCCAGCAGAGTTCCTTCAAAAACTGTGTACCTAGAAGAATTACTGGTATTTTTAAGGGTGGTCACACGTAATATTGTTTTGATTTAGATTCTCTTTTGTTTCTTCGCTACATTTTGTTCATAGCTTAAAAAAATATTAACGCTTCTGAAAGCATTCCTTGTTTACAGCTTTTTCACACCTGCTTAAATCATTTCCACAGCATCGTGTTCATACTAATTTTGTTTTTGTGGATGAATCAAGCTTTTTTTATTTAATTGTATTGGTAAAAACGATCAAGGCTGGAAAGAGAAGAAACAACGCATTAGAAAACGCGGAAGATCAATACGGCAAGACGTAACCAGAAAGAGAAAAAAGCAGAGCAGATCACACATTCTAGAAAAGGGGATAGTGGTCTGAAATCTCAGACTTTTTGGTCATTTCAACAATGAAAATCAAATATTTAAAATAGATTATTCACGCAATACTCATTTAATAAAGTACAACTAGTCTCCGGTCCACCAGAGGGCGATGTGTGAAATTGAGGCGTTGAACAAATTCAGTCCAGAAGCAAAGCGACACGATCCTAAGCTTCACGTGTAATGAAGTACTTTGGCGTTTTAAGATTACTATTCTTCGTAGTTTTTTGTTCGTTAAAAACTGAGCAGTCGTTTAAAGTTTGTTGTGCATCGGTTAATTAAAGTAATTTGTTGTTATTCGCCTGTAACCCATACTAGCAGTTTGTACTGCAGTAAACGGTGTTCATATTTATCGAAAAGCACATATTTGTAGATTTAAATATATACATGCCTGTTCCCTAGCTCTGAACCTGCCAGGTTATGCCCCGGTGAAAGTAAAAAGTTAGTTTTCAGGTAAGACAAGATGAGCGTCGCTTTCAGCAGCTCTGGAGAAGATCTTCTCCAACGCTCGGTCTGCTTGTCCACCGGCAGCTTCACCGGAGACCGAGCAGAGCTCTATCAGATCTCCGAGACCATCCATTTTGTCTCCAAAAACAAATTCAAGAGGGTGAGATCCAATACGGTTCAATAAAATAAATTTTCCCCCAATCCAGTGTATTCTGTGCATTCATGTTCTCTGTTTTGGTCACAGGTGGCTTTACAGTTCCCAGATGAACTGCTCCCTGATGCTCGCTGGGTCTCTGCGGAGATTGAAGGAGAAACCAAAGCAAAAACATTCATTTTAGGCGATACGTCTTATGGCAGGTGCATAGGATGTGGTTTAATTTACAAGACCATTCATGGAATGCTTTTTTTCTAGTTATATTTTAATACATACTCACTGTGTCTCTTTATTTTTCAAATATATCTTTCACGAATGTCTTGTTTCCTTACAGCTGCTGTGTGGATGCGGTTGCAGCAGAGCACGTGGGAGCAGACTGTATAGTGCACTATGGTCCATCATGCCTTAGCCCATGTAGACGACTACCACTTCTCAACGTGTTTGGGAAAAGACCCATTGATGTTCAGCAATGTGCCGCGTCCTTTAAAGAGCTTTACCCTGACCATCAAAGTCATGTCGTAATCCTCTATGATGTCTCATACATGCACGCTATTGGTAATTCTTTACATTTAACCCACAGACTGAATGCATGTAAAAGAAACTATTGGTCACTAACTTTGGCTGGAAATGGCTGGTATTTGGACTGTGAGCAGGAGTCCGCACATGCACCGAAGCAGGAAGTTTCAATATCAACAAACATTCTTTTTTAAAATTGAAGAGGAAATTATTCTAAAGGTTGTCAGTCTTGACTTGCATAGGGCTTTTTTAATACTTTAGCTGCTGTCTAGAGACCCTTGTGGTGAGGCCCTTTTTCCACACTTTGCATTTTTGCAATTGTGTATTTTTCGAAACCTATAGACCCAAGAGGTAAATTGCCTCTGAGGTAGTTCTGGCTCTGAATAAACATATTCTTATTCTTAGAGCCACGTTTCATTCTGAAACGCAGGGTTTCTATAACTAGCATTCACAAATAGTTTAGCTTTTTCTGGCAAACGACGTAATCTAAGTTCTCTTTATGGTTAAATGTGACCTCTATTTATATTTTGTAATGAAGGACACGAGGCAAAAAAGAATTTTGAATCAAAATAAATAAATCCGCTGCAAACTTTACTGGTCTGGTCCTCACACTGTTAGCATTCCCTCAAGCATCAAAGTTGTTTATTTTAGATATATCTTGCTTATAAACTAGATTGCTGAAAGGCCAAGCTCTTCACTAACTTTACATTTTATTTTATCTTTTGAAACTCTGCTTGGCTTAGCAGAATATTCCTTGGCATTTCCCTTTCTTTCGGAGCGGAGGGGCTCTCTGATGGCCCAAAACACCAATCCACGTTTTTTTGTGATGTCATAAAAATGAAGTTACAATGAATAACAGCCCAAAACACCCATTTCTTTATGTTTTATATAGAAAGTTTTTTAGATTTCCATTCATTCTCAATGGCCTTAATGGCACCACAACCCCAAGGACCTGGGGTTCATATACTTTGATACAGTGCTTGATACGTCCTTGCAAAGACTGACAACCTTCATAATTGTGATGAACTTGAAATTTCTACTCAGTTCGGCAGCTTTACAAAATGGGACCAAAGTTAATAGTATATTTTTTGGGCCATTTCTATGGAAACCGTGCATCCGATCTGTCTGAAAAGATAGCAGGTCGAGTCAGAACAGCTTGGGTGTCTGTGCAAAGTTGGTGTCTGTTGATTGAACTTAAATTACCAACAAAATAATTATATTTTAACTTTTCTTTTTCCCTATTTAATGGTAGGGCTAGCAGTATGAACCCAACATTCTTTCGGCCTCTTCTGATGTTTAAAAAAAGTAAATCCAAATCGTCCAATAATGCATTTGACCACATACTTAATTAGTCCACTTAATATTCCACATTAATTTTTTAAGGATTCATTACAACAGTAGGTTGATTCATAATTTAAGTGATGTATGTATGTATGGGTCCCTACCACTGACACTACTGTGTTGACTTACCACTTACCACTTTTTTTGGCTAATGGGTTAAAGGCTTTGAACTCGATGTGCCATCATACAGGAAGTAGTTTCATTTCATTATTTTCTTTTCAGGTGATCTCAGGGTGCTTTTAAGTGAGGCCTACCCCAGTGTTGTCGTCTCTCAACTGAAAACGGATCATTCCGATGGACCCGGACAGGAACAGAACATGGAGGACACAGATTCACATGAAGAAAGAGGAATTTTTGAGTTTGGCAGACAGTTCAATCTAAAGCATGGGAAGAGTCTTGAGGATTATAGAATGTTTTTCATTGGCCAGGAAGGCCGGACTCTTACCAACTTCATGATGACCTGGAACCGTTGTACCTTCAGCTCATTCAACCCTGAAACCGCAAGTGGCAGAGTGGAACTGCTCGGAATCAACAAGGCACTGATGAAACGATATTATGCCATTGAGCGGGCCAAAGATGCGAATGTGGTGGGCATTTTGGTGGGCACTCTTGGTGTGGTTAACTATTTGACCGTCATAGAGCAGCTGAAAGACGTAATTCGAAAAGCAGGGAAGAAGAGCTATCTGTTTGCTGTGGGAAAGATCAACGTTCCCAAGCTCGCTAACTTCTTGGAAATCGATGTTTATGTGCTAGTTGCCTGTCCAGAGAACTCACTACTGGATTCAGGGGATTTCTACAAGCCTATTGTGACTCCATTTGAGATGGAGGTGGCTTGCAATAAGCACAGAGAGTGGACTGGAGAATACATCACAGACTTCAGAGATCTACTACCAGGTATGGCAATCTTCTTTACCTGCGTGTTCCCTCTCCGGGTCGCAGGGGTCTGCTGGTGCCCATCTCCAGCACACTTTGGGCGAAAGGTGGGAAACCAGTTCATAACAGGGCAACTTACAGATTCACTCCTGGGGGGAACTTATAGTAATTATTTTACCTAATGCATGTTTTTGGGATTGTGGGGGAAACTGGAGTAAAGGACACCAATGCAAACTCCTCCAAGGAAGGTCACCAGCAACCTTCTCAATTAAAGGCCACAGAGCCACCCACTGACCACCATGGCACCCTTTGAGATACAACTATGTTCATAAGTTTACATACAGTGGCAAAGTTTTGGATTTTTTTTTTTTTAACGATTTCTCAGAAAATATTAGTGACAACGCAAAAACTTTTTCCCCACTCATAGTGGTTGGGTGAAGCCATTTATTGTCCAAAAACTGTGGTGAGGTTTTTTTTATCTGTTGGTAAAGCAGCCCATTGTTCTGAGAAAAAAAACCTCTGGTGTCCAACTGTTGTACGTTCTTGGGCTCCCACATTTGAGTGGTTTAATGAGGTCAGGAGACTTGAGATGCCACTCCCTGTAACCTTCATCTTTGTTCTGGTGTAGCAAATGACAAGTGGACTTGGCCTGTTTTGAATCGTTGTCGTGTTGGAATATCCAGTAAACTCCCATGAGCAGCTCCTGAGCTGATGAGTGCACCCCCAGTATCCTTTGATAAAATACTGCATTCATCTTCCATCAATTTTGATAGTTTTCTGCGCCTTTGGTTCTCAACCTTCCCCAAAACATAAGTGTTCCACCGAGTTTCACAGTGGGGATGATGTTCTATTTATCATAGACCTTGTATTTATGGCTGTTGCCAAAAAGTTCAGTTTGGTCTAATCACCCCAAATACATTTGTTACAGAAGTTTGGAGACTTGTCTCTGCTTGGTTTGGTGGGATATTTGGTGGCATTTGCATAGTAATGGATTACCATGCAACCCCTTTTCCTTCAAGTCTCTCCTTATTGTTTCATTTTGATTTTAAAAGAGTAAACACAGTTGTTTGACAATAAATGGCTTCACTCAACCACCAATAACAAGTGACCATCATTCAAATTTTCTGGCTAAGAAATCAAACATTTGTAAACTTTTGAGCACAACTGTGTACATGAGTTTGAATTATTGTTGATTAGTTGAATCAATCGACGAAGATGAGATTGTCCAGTGCATTGTGCGTAAGAAGTTTAACCAAATCTGTGTTAAAGGTGGAAGAAGTCATGTGGGCTTTCCTGAACCTAACCAGGCTGCCACTGATGAGGATACCCCAGATGTCTCGCTCATCACTGGATCCCTGCGAACATGCTTCACGAATACATCAGAGATAAATGGTTCGTCAGAGTCTTCATCTCTTGTCCTCAGAAATCAGACCCTCACTGTGGCCAACAGCAACTCTGCAGGTAAAGCATTCTTAGTCTGGGTGAATGAACAGAGGAATGAGGATGCCGACTAAAAGCTTGATCTTGCTCTAACAGCATCGTTTTTAGCCGGACGCAGTTGGCAGGGACTGGAGCCCAGACTGGGGGAGACACCAGTAGTGAAAGCTGTGGAGGGCCGAAGAGGCATTGCGATTGCTTATGAGGAGGAAGGGGTGGGCAATGAGGACACATTATAAACATGCCAGCGAAATGATCAAAATCTTTTTAGTCCATTTCAATTTCGACAAACATCAGTGATTACAGTAATATTTACTCTGTGCTTTGGGCATAAATTGAAGCATGTGAGAAATGTAAAGACAAAAGATCAAAGTAAAACTTTATTACATGTTGTAGGTTATTTCAATGACTATTCTGATGCCCTTGCAGTGGTTTAACAAAGGATGAAGGGAATATTCCAATCTTCCCATCGCACTGACCTTCAAGCCATTCTTCATTGACTGAAAAGGAAAATATATTCAGGAATTCCATCAAATAATTTATTGAAAGTGTTATTACAACAATAGTTCATTTGATTTGGTGGAACGTTTCAAGCTACCCATGGACTTCTGACATGGACGTAGTAATATAAACTAGATGGCTTTGTACACAAACGTTAATGTTGGATTGCACAAATGCTGTTTAAAACCAGTTGTAAATGTTGCCGATATCACAATAAGTAATATGAACCAATCGCCAAGGCTCTGATTTTTATAAGCTGATATAAAGATTGGCCAAATGTGTTGCTATGGTAAAAAGTCTGGTTGCTATGGAGAGGTCAGTGACATAATGTAATATTCCTTTGAGTGATAAACCAACCACCATCACCATGATTTTCCAAAGCTGAGATAGAAATAGGCCAAATTAGTTTCTATGGAGGGATCAGTGACGTAATATGATATTCCCCATGTCACTTTGAGTGAAATAAATCAACCCCAATGTCTATGGTGTTTCTAAGATAAGAAAGAAATGGGCCAAATGAGTTGCTATGGTAAAAATCTGGTTGCTATGGAGGGGTTGATGACATCATACAATGTTGTCTATATCAAAATCAACCACCCACTCAAAATTTAGGTCAAATTGGTTGCAATGGACAGTTCAGTGACATCATATTGTAATCTACTTTCCACTTAGATTAATATAAAATAGATATATTCTATTCTGTTAAAAGATGTATGCAACAAAAAAGTGGGTGTGGCTTGAATTTACAAGCATTTATTGGCTATTTTTTGTTTATTTTCATGGCTAAATAAACTTTATTTTTGCTTTTTTTTTGTTTATTTTGAGCACAGGATCAACTAAAAAAAGCCACAATTCACAATTATTTTATTAATACATTAATAATTTTTACATTAAAAAATGAAATGAAGAAATTATGCAGAGATTTCAAAAGTCGTGTTTTTTATGGTCTTACCTTTTGAAAGAATTGTGATTATGGTTCCCTCTTCAAATTCCAGATCTTCTGGGGTGGAAGGCTCATAGGAGTAAAGAGCCATGACTTTCTCAAGATGCACATTTTTACACTTTAAAATATAATACACAACATTTATTATTATCTATTTGAAATTGGCTCCCAAGCAAACATACAACCTAACACACGGTACTGTAGTACCCACCACTACTGCTTTATTTTTTTACATTTTCGCAAAAAAACACAATGGAATTACTATTGGCGCTTTTCCAACGCATGACATGATACATCGTTTTTATTGGCTTTTCCACTCCATTGTGGCTGTGGAACCAATATAATTTCTAGAACTCATTTAGAGGAAGTCCTAGAACTGACACCACTCTTTTCATTGGCTGAGCACGTGAGCTTTGATTGGTCGTCATTGAACCTCGCAAAAATAAATGAGTTCCAGTCAGACTCGAAAAAAGCGAACACAACGTTCCTAAGGCGCATTCGGTTTTCCGGATATCTCATGATGTCACACTCATGGAAGGGGTGGTACTCTGACAATGGCAACACATCCCCCTGACGTGACACTAAAGGCTATGGAAAAGCAAGAAGCTGTGCCATGCAGTGGAAAAGCAGCATTAACATAACAAGTGTGTACCTCATTCATTGAACCCCATAGAGTGAGTCGACCATTCTTCACAGTCTTCCACACAGCCTCCATTTCACAGTCTTCTATCATCACCCTTTCATTCAGGCCTTCTTTGGCATAGCTGAAAAATGGGTCACAAATATACTGTGTACCTGAAAGACATGTGGTTGTTCATGGTTTTTGATAATGTTACCGTAAAGTTAAGGCTGAAGCTGGTACACTCAGTTTAGAGCTTATCATCCGCAGCATGTCTCCATACGGCCGTCCCTGTGCAATAGTGATTGCAATGGTGAACTGAAAGTGCACTTTCACAATACACCCCAAGGATCCGCTCGTGTTCGTGGTCTGTGAAAAAATAGAGAAGCTTTTTCTTGAAATTGTGAATCATGAGTATAGAGTTTGTTGTTATTCACCTCGGTATTTGAAGGATTCTGACCATTTAAACCAACAGGTCTGCTGGGTGGTGCTCTTCTAGGTGGAGCAGGTATATCGGCATGTTCCTTTAAGGGTTCAACCTGTAAAGAGCCACCATAGATATTGTAGAACAGTATTGGCTTATGTTGGCTTGTAAATTCATTCATTTTCCAACTCGTTTATCGCTGTTTTGGGGGTCACTGGGGTCTGCCCCGTGCACATTGGGTGAGAGGTGGGGGTACACCCTGGACCGGTCGCCAATGTGCTGTTTAAAAGTTTTATAAGCAAAATAGATTGGTTGCCAAGGTAGAATTTTTGGTTGCCATTCCGGAATTTGAGTGATATAAACCAACCCCCATCTCTCTATGATTTTCTTTAGTTGAGATAAAGATATGCCAAGTTGGTTTCTATGGTAAACAATCTGGTTGTTATGGAGGGGTGAGTGACTATATAGTTTTCCTTTCTCAATATAAATGACAAAAACCCCTCCCTGTGTCTGTGGTTCACCAAAGCTGAGAATGTGGTTGCTAGGATAAACAGTTTGGTTGCTAGGAAACTGTGTTTCTAATAATCAGTGCAAAATAGAGAGAATGAGAGAGAGAAAGAGTGAGCAGAAAGGCAGAAAAAAAGAATGAAAGGGAATAACTGCTTTATAATTAAATATTCAATAATTTTCCTGGCGCATGAAATGATAAAAGAAAAATGAGTTCATTTATTCATTCATCTTCTAACCAGCTTATTCCCATTCTGGGTCTGCTGGTGCCTATCTCCAGCGCACATGGGCAAGAGGCTGGGGTACACCATGGACAGGTCGCCCGTCCATTGCAGGAAATAAATGAGGTCTTGCAAAATAATTTCTATTTCTCCTGATTGTATTGATGTGATTGTATTGGATTGGTTACATCTCATTTTTTGGGGGTCATTTTGATTGTACGGAATAGGTGCCAATCACTGTAGAAAAAAGTACGTAAGGCAGGTTGAAGAAAAGTAGTGGAGTACAGATACAGAACTAGAAATGTACTCAAGTAAAAGTTTTAAATCTACTCACTAAATTACAATTTCTGAGAAAAACTACATTTTTGTTACACCACTGGTCCCCAGTATGATATATTAAACTGAAAGTTCTTATCCAACCGATGATTTCTAAAGGAAAGTCATGAAAATTTACTGGGGTGCCTAAACTTTTGCATACCGTTGTATGTATGAAAAACAACAATATTTGATTAAGAGGTTTATGTTTTTATTGACTTTATACATCCATCATCTCAATACAATGTGTAATATCTGTTAGTGGCTCACATCTTCTATCTGAGCAGTGTTCTATCTGTACATTACTGCACCTGTGCTTGTTTTGACGTCATTGTGCCAACATCCAAGGGTTCAAGGAAATTATAAGGAACAAGACCCCGCTGGAAATAAACAGAAAACCAAAGATAATGGTTTAGTTTTTTTATTTACCTGCCCCTACTCTTTATTTGTATATACTGTTCACTTTGGATTAAACATTCCCAAAAAGTTACCTTCTCATTGAAAACAACAGATGCCCAGTTGTCACTTCCTTTTTGAAGAACAAAGACTATGTTGCCCGGCAACACAGCTAGTTCCTCTTTGGTCTCTGGAACAAACTCGTAAAGAACAGTGTGTGGCTCTCCCTCCAGTGCCCTGATATCGTCATAATAACACTGCTTATACGAACACAAAGTGGATTTAAACATCGTAAACTCATCTTACCGTAGTACTTCAGGGACTTTTGGTGTTGACGGAACATTATCAATCTAAACAATAAGCAAAAACATTTCAGAAAATTATATATATTTACATTTTTCTTCTTTAAGTTCTCAGAGAGAGCCGTCTAAGCAAGGATGCCAAGGCGTCCCCCTCCCTGAACACCTGCAGCTCATCCAAGGGGACACAGAGGTGTTCCCAGACCAGCTGGGAGAACACTTTCCCAGAAGGCATCCGAAACAGATGCCTTAACCACCTGCAGGTGACTGAACTCCTCACCCTATCTCTAAAAT
This sequence comes from Danionella cerebrum, assembly GCA_007224835.1. Lineage (NCBI taxonomy): Eukaryota > Metazoa > Chordata > Actinopteri > Cypriniformes > Danionidae > Danionella > Danionella cerebrum. The sequence goes on along the minus strand of SRMA01027267.1, from coordinate 492,268 downwards.
ACTGCCTAGCCACCCTGCGGAGAAAACACACTTCGGTGTCTGGGATCTCATCCTTTCGGTTTTACCTGGAAATAGGCCAATAGTGTTATTTTGAACGATGAGACCAAAATGTAAATTTTTGGCCACAACCATAAACACTACATTTGGAGTAGCTGACATGAATGGAACACTATCCTCACTGTGAAGCACAGAGGCGGGTCACTGATGTTTTGGGGATGTTTGATCTCCAAAGGCACAGAAGACTTGGTCAAAACTGATGAATGCAGCACGTCCAGGGACGTTACTGGACATTCCAACACGACAACAAACTGAAAACAAGGGCCAAGTCCAATGGTCATTGGTTCCACCAGAACAAGGTGAAGGTTCTGGAGTGGATCTCGTTTCCTGACCTCATAATCACTGGACCACTCTGGGGAGAACTCAAACGTGTGCCGTTCATGCAATAATTTACAAGAGTTGGAGGCTTTTTGCCAAAATGAATGGGCTGCTTTACCAACAGAGAAGAAAACTACCTCAAGAGGTACTACATTAAGAGCTGGGTCATTTGGAGAGTTTCTTTTATTGTGATTTAAAAAGAGTAAACGCAGTTTGACAATAAATGGCTTCACCGAACCACTAACTATGAGCCTAAAAATGCATTCTTGTTGTTATTTATATTTCCAGGAAATCAAACACGTGTGTAAGTTTACAAACACAGGGTGTGTAAAGCATTTAACAATTATGCATTTGACCGATGCTTTTATCCAAAACGAATTACATCACAATGAATGCATTTTTTCAGTTCTTCTCCCTGGGGTTTGAACCCATGTTGCTATCGCTATGCTCTACAAACTGAGCTACAATGAAAGCAGCCCATTCTTCTTGTGGACCAACAGCCTAATCCTTGTAGAAAAACTTGGGCGTGGACAGGGAGAATCCATTGTTATGTGCACTGACGACAAATATTCCAAGTCTTCGTTAAGTGTGCTCTAATGGTCATTACTTATGCCGGTGAGACATTTCACATCCCTCTTTGGTGAGGAAGACTGATGCAACAGAGGGGTGAACTCAAAGTCAAGTTTAAGAAATTTGCTTAGAGTTGAATCACACTAAGGCTTGAGGGCCACTGTCTCTGTCTTTGCAATTGGGAGCCAACTTACAAAAATGTCAACCATTTTAGACGTGCAGTAATACGGCAAGTTCGTGAAAGCAAACATTCTTGTTCAACACGTTCTTGTTCATGTGTGTTCGGTAAATACAATATCTTACTTGAGGCTGAAGTGGAGCGAATCCAGAAAACTCATCCGCTGGTACAACTGAAGCTACAACCTAGGAGAGAAAAGAACATTTAGATATTGTCTCCTTGGATGGCGCCTACTGTGTGTTTTGAAGTGAAGACCAAGCACCTTGGCTTTTCCGAGATAGTCCTTTTTCTCCAGCTCTGCCACATAGTTCTTTTTTGGTTTGAACAGCAGCCCTGGTTTGATCTCGGCCAATGGAAAAAGCTTCTGTTTCTGGAAAGTGAAAAAAATTCCTCTTTATCATGAATGCTATTGTCCACTACCCTAAATTATGTTTATATTCTGAACCATTGTGTGCAGCGCAAAAAGTGTCATATGTAGCTTTATATGACTTTTTAAACATTGACCATAAAGGTTTGTCCATTGCATGTTATACACTCACCGGCCACTTTATTAGGTACACCTCACAAGTACTGCCTTAATCCTTCGTGGCACAGTCAACAAGGTACTGGGAACATTCCTCAGAGGGTTTGGACCATGAACATAAAGGGATGGACGTGGTTTGGAACAATACTCAGAGAGGCTGTGGTGTTGACACGATGTGCCCAAAGTGCCAAGAAAATATCCCCGCTCCATTACACCACCACCTCCAGCCTGAACCGTTGATGGATCCATACTTCTTACCATTCAAACCCTAACATCCAAATGCTGCTGCAGGAATCAAGACATTTTCAAATCTGTCTGAGGAAAATCTAGTCTCAGTTTCCTTTTCTTCTCCACCTCAAGGTCCGATGTGTTGTTCATTCAGAGATGCTCTTCTGCAGACCTTGATTGTAACGAGTGGTTATTTTCTTGCAAATCTGGCCATTCTTCTGTGATCTCTGGCTTCAACAAAGCATTTTTCTGACCATTCTCTGGAAATCCTAGAGATGGTTATGCGTGAAAATCTCCGTAGATCCCAGCTTAAATGCTTCCATGTGATTGTCCAATTAGAAATTTGTGTTAACAAGCAGTTTGACAGGTGTACCTAATAAAGTGGCCATAAGTGTATGCAGTCATTTACTGACACATCAGTAGAAACCATCTGTATTCAGTCATGTGAACTTTGTCATGCATGCAACTTCCCTCAGAATCTAACCACAACTAGTCATTAAGAAAGCAAATGGAAAAAGTTACAAAACAACAACGTTATGGTTTCTGGTTTCCAGCACACTTCCAATAACGGTTTTGTTGGAGCTCGTCATAAATAAGTAATTGATGAAGAAATTTTCACAGGTTCTGACCAGTATAGCATCCAGTGCATGATCAATATGGCCAAATTTAGGATCTGTCCTCAGGTTAAGGGCAGAAAGAAGATTCTCTTGAGCTTTCTCCCATCTCCCCAACTGTGCCTGTGCTAGACCACAGTTGTACAGAACCTAGGACACAATTCACACTTTTGTTACGACTAAACATCTCCATTTCCTCAAGTTCTTCAACGCCGGACACAGCTTGGATCTTACCTCACAAGCATACAGCTTATATCTCAGCCCCAGAGGAGTATAATCTATCAACTGATTTCCTCGTAACTCCTTAAATGCTTGTTGGAAGTCCAGAACAGACTCCTCAAACCTGCAAAAGGGGTGAAGAACATTTCTAAGTGGCCCACTTCCAAGTGTCAAATATTTCTTAACCTCTGTAAAGTGGTAATTGTACTTGTCCATTTTGAAGAAAGTAACTCCTCTCTGAAAAAAAGCCACAGCCAGGTGGCCGTCTTTCCCAATACTTGAATCAAACGCCTTCAAGAAAAACAGAAATAACATTTCCCCAGAAATAGTGAAACAACTTTTACTTCCTTTTTAGTCACATGCCTTCAAGAGTAGATTTATTTCAGCTTTAAGACTGTACCTTTTCAGCTTCGTCCCACTCACTGTTGTTTAGATATAGACAACCAATGTTGTAGGTGATTTTAGAGCTTTTCTCCTCAATGTTGAGGAAAGTTCTAAGTGCAGAGTCTAGATCTCTTTGCTCCACGTACGCCACAGCCTCATCCCACAAACGAAGAGTGTTCACAAAGGACATGCTGCATCCGAAGACAGTTAAACAGTGAAGCCTGGAACGAAAAGCTCTGTTCTTTGAAATCGAGAGAGGAAGTGACCACATCACTGATTACCCTGATTCCTTTTTTTGTCTGTGTTTTTAGAGAGAAACCTGTATTTAATTCACAATCGTTCACTAAGGTCTGCTTAAAAACCTGAGTATAATTCGAGGCACTGCTAGGATTGAACCAAACAAGTCCAGTATTTTTGTCTCCAATTTCAAGATGTGAAACCCATTATTATATAACTTCGATATGAATGGAGTTAATTATTTGTCTCATTTGGATGATTTTGGCTAACAGACAATAAAAGCTAAAACGTAGATGGCTAAACTTTGTGTTGGCTTCTAAAAGTGTTTTTTTAAAGTATTTTATAAGCAAAATGGAATGGTTGCTAAGGTAGAACCTTTGGTTGCTATGGAGGAGTGATTGGCCTCATGCGAAGGTCTCATACCAATACCAGTGATAGAAACCACCCCCAATGTCTTTATCATTTATCAACGATGAGATAGGGTCCACGAAAGGTGGTTGCTAGGGTAAACAGTTTGGTTGCTAGGGAGCTGTCAGTGATGTCATAAAAATTAAATATTTGCCATTGAAAATAAATAGGAAAAGGCAATGAAAATATCTTCAAGGATACATTATAGAAAAATGGGGGGTTGTTATTGCTAGTAACAAATTACCATAAACTCACTGTGTTCCGGACATTACAGTATTCCGGAAACTCAACCTTTAATGTCATTTCCATAAATATATCTTTCCGGTTCAAAGCTCAAACATAGGCACTTTTATTTAATTTGTTCCCTTTTACTCATGACCATCCGAGAGACATTTCATTCATCCATTCGTGAGCTATTTGAGTAAATGTACAGCATGTGCCCGCCTCAGAATGGGTCTCTGGGGTGGGAAGGATTTTTTTGACTGAAGGGTCAGGGGTGGGGAGGACCTTGTGTTTGCAAAATGAAGATGTAATAAATATTTCATTACAAATTTACTTCAGTCATATGTAAAAGTTGTACTTCTTTGGTTAAAGGTTATTTATTGACTTTTCAAATAAGGTTTTATATACCAACATTAAACATTTTCATAATTTTGTCCGGAATATCGTGAATTGAAATGTGGACATGTCCGGACAACCTTGAGCACTCACGGCAATCCGGATACGGGTGTCTTAGTTGTTTTTTCCTCTTTTCTTCCAAACAAATTGTCCAAAACAAATCAATCAATCTTTTAAAAGTTTGTATAAGACCCGGCAATCAGAAGTGCAATCATGCTGGTGTGCAAGCCACGGAACGCTTTATAATGAAAAAAAAAGTTTCCGGAACACCTTTTATGACATAGCAACCAAACTGTTCACCCTAGCAACCAAATTTTCTGGAATCTAAATCAGCTTCGGTAAATAATAGAATCATGTGCGTTTGGTTTATATAGCATATAGGGACAATTAAAACATTACACTGATCCCTCCATAACAACCTGGATGTTTACCATAGCAACCAAGTTGGCAAATCACTATATCTCTGCTGAGGAAAATCATAGAGACACGGGGTTTGGTTTATATAACTCATATTGGCATGGGGAACTCTGTATGATGTCAGTGGCTCCTCCATAGCAACCAAAAATACCCCATACCTTGGCAACACTTCCATTTTGCTTATCAAAATACGTTTAACCTCCACTTTTACAAGTGTGCGCAAACTTTAACCATCTAGTAATTATTATGATTAGAATGTTTTTTCTTTTCATGTTGTACGAACCCCTACTACTTTACTGTGCTTGTTGCCCCAGGCAACCGCTGGAGCTACAGGGAAGAGGAAATAGCCACTCCAGCGTCAAGATCGTTACGGCATGGGAGACATGGTATTTCCTGTCGGTGTAAATAGACAGTGGGTAGACATGGCTCCATCCATAAACCTCCGCTGCTTTTGAGTGAACAAAAGAACTTTTACCGAAGCTTTCTCCATGAAAGAGCCCTCATTCCTTGCAGATGCATGCGGCTGTGGGTTAACGTATACGTGTTAGCGAGCTAACATGGACCTTGGATCCATGCTGTACAACAGTTTGAAAGATGTATCGTGGAGTACGACGACGTTACCATTGGATAGACTTGTTAGTGCCTACAGACTGCCGCAGATAGTACGGCTGGACAGCGGTAAGTGTTGCGTTTGTATTTCAGTGTTGTCGCGTGGGTGAGCGAGCGGGCTCCGGTGGAATTTCAGCGATTAGCCGCTTCGAGGCTAACGCGACCCCCGGACTCGACACAAACACATCTTTAGTGTCAAAACTTCGCCGACGTCCCTTACACGGTTCACACTGTAAACATGACAAGTTTTGTACTTGTTACGAGTCAGCCAAAGGAACAAATATTCACTTAAAACTCGAATAAGATTGATGTGGAGATTAGCAAGCTAACGCAAATTAGCCAGAGGCCATTAGGTTAAAATGTAAGAGTGCACACTGTCGTGTTTCGCAACGTTTTATTGATATTTACGTCTAATTAGCTGTACTAATTAGTCTTTTCAAACTTTTTTTTTTTACTTTTAAGTCCTCCGTACACGCGTTGTTTCACAGCAATGCTCATTTGATGATAGCGAATAGTATTATATCCTTAGGAAAGCTGTTTAAACACTAATTGAAACACAAGGTGCATGAGCTGTGTATGTATTTTGCTGTAAATGTAAAAGATAGAGGAAGTCATAATGTCAGGGGAACTAGATTGTTATCATTATGGGAACTAGGGCACCATTATTAGTCACCATATGATCCTTTGTGATGCTCACTTAACACAACACACTGAGGTGAATATAAGGCTTTTACACCCTATACATTAGATATATGATGTTGTAAAACATTATTATGTGAAAGCATGAGAAACCTGAGAAATGTTGGTTTTCTTCAGGCACCTGTTGAAACATTGAACCTTCACTTTTTGAAGCAACCATTAATAGTCTAGAAGTTCCATGCTGTACTGATGTGATGGTGTGTTTTGGTTCAGGGGAATCGGTGGAAGGGCTGAGAGAACATGATTACCTCTTAATACATTCATGCCGGCAGTGGACCACAGTTACTGCCCATAGCCTGGAGGAAGGCCATTATGTCATCGGGCCGAAAATCGAGATCCCTGTCCATTATGAGGGTAAGGCCACACAGTTGGTACATACTGTTGAACCAATGTAACACTATTTAAGACATCTGACATGTATTTATTCTGAACCTTTTTAATCTGCGCAGTGTTTCCCCTAAGATCATGGCCTTGGGGGGGGGGGGTTATGGGTGGTGCGGCAAAACACTCACACAAACACTTAATAGTGTTTATATGTTTCTTTTAATTGCAGTATACCAATATATTATAATGTCTGAACAATTACTGTACAATAACTAAACAACTGTACACTGAACTAAACACTAAACATCAGATTTATTTTAATATGTTAATTATTCACAAAGTGTGCAGCTTTTGTCACTGCAGTGTATCTTTCTGGGCTTCTGAAAGAACATTTCCAGAGCATCTTGGTATGGATAGTCTGAAACTTCTGGCCCATTTATTGAGATCCGCATGCAGGCTGCAAGATGGTCCCCTTGCAGCCTATTGCGAATGTCTGTTTTGACCTGTAAATACATTAACTATTAGGCTTTAAAAGTGATAACTGATAGTAACAACAGTAAAAATCAACTTAACATAGTGATAGTTTAAAGCAGGAAATGCCATTGTATAACTAACTAGCTAGCTATTAATTAAGCAATTTATTTATCAATTCGTTCATTCATGCTTGTGTGTATTTACTTACTTACCAAGATCAGTCTTGTACAGCCAGGGGGAGTATTTCCCCTCTGACAGCCAAGCTGGGTCAAAACCTGTCGTTCTGTGGTGGCTAGACTTTTGCTGCTTGTCAGGGGCAAGACATGCAGCACTTGGGCTCTTTTCTGTACTTTGATTCGGAGTAGGAAAGCTACACCGGCTGCTGCTCGCAGCAGAACACGTCCTGTCATAGTCACCACCTTGGGAGCGTTTAAAAAAGCGGATATTTTTGCCTGCTGCGACATACTCTCCGACGCGCGGTCTCTGTCCGCTGATGGGTGTGTGTGTGCGCGCATCGGAGCGGAACTCCGCGGTGCGCGCATCGGGGCGGAACTCCGCCGTGCGCGATACGGAGGACAATTGTAAACGCGCAAACGTTGAGACAGAAATTACATGCCATCGTATAAATAACATAATGCTATTTAGTTTAATAAAAGAAAAAAGCAAAGACCTGTTATATATAAATTACTTCTGTCATTATTCAACGAAAATAAAATAAAATTAACTTGACCTTCAGGGGTGGGGGGCGCCCCCCTAATATAATGTTAAGGGAAACACTGCTGCGGCATATTGAATTTTTTGGGGTTCTGCCTTGTTGCTTTTAGTTGGTATTTCATTAGCTATGTGATTTCTTCATATTGTTTTATACTGAGCAGTTTTCAAGTGAAAGATTAAAGAAGCCACCATTGACAGGCTTATTCCTCCATATAGATTATGCTCGTAAGTTTACATACCCCGACACAATTTGAAAATATGACTGATAATAACACATAGGTAGTGGTTGGGTGACAACTATGCTTACTGTTTTTAATTCATTAAGACAACATAAACTTTCCAAATGAACCCAATCTAAAGTTTTCATACCCAAACTCTTAATATTTTAAGTGGAGTAAAATTCTGAACAAAGTTTAACAGTAGTTCAGGAGACTTGTTTTTCTGACTGTGGCTATAGTACCATCCTCATCTGCTTCTGATTGGCTGGATTGAGAGTATCTTGCAATTATCAGTGGGGTGTGTGAGGCGAGATTAGAGTCAATCGGCAATTGATTTGGAATCGGTTTGAGTGACAAAACTTGTCTTACTGATTTTATAATGGATGCAGCTGGATCAACTGTATCAAACCTGCATACAGCGATGCCAATATTGATTGGCTGTTGGGGTCTTACATTATTGTGATTGGTTGACGGTCTGAATCTAAACCAGTGCTTGCTCATTCTGCTGTTAATATTTAGCAGCATAATTTGGTTGGTGTTATTAAAATTTATTTATTGTTTTGTAATAAAACATGCTTGAAAATGGCTAAACTTCAGTAATATTTTGACTTTTGAGCTTAATATGCAACCGTAGTGCGTCAGTTACGCATCACCAGCTAGACCGGTTCCTGTTGATTTAAATCATTGTCATTTGTTGATTGGTTAATTTCAGAGTGTAGAGTTAATGGTGTGGAGATTGTTTCACCTTCAAGAGGTGGATTTTTCGATGTTGCCTCATAGATGTTTTACGGTCATGGATATTATAAATTATCTGACAGTCTTTGTAGAAGATGGAATGGTCATACAGAAGATTATATTTCTGCAGTTTTTCGATCATTTGTTCAGTGATTTTATTCGTGTTGTTTTTTTTTGTTGTGTACAATGCTGAGACGCTCAGTTATGTATGTTGTCACTCCAGAAACAATCAACCAACCGATCACATACATTGAGGACACACTGCTCGAAAGATAACATTTTTTGGGAGGTGCACGTTGCAAAATGACTTGGGCTTAAACAGCAGCCTGCCTTCACTCAATAACCACATTGGGGCCTAGGATACCCTTCCTTTACTCTTAAAACCTCTATACAACAATCCGAATTGAGATTCGTATGAATCTTTGGATGGCTTTTCAGAAGGGTGCTCCGCATCTGGGTCGAGGAAATATTGGTGTAATGGCGCTCCTTTCCTGAAGATGGCGTTTACAGTACAGCAAATGCACCACACAGGAAAACCGGAAACAAGATGATGATGGCAGAGAAGAAATGTTTTTCCTGTGTCCTGTATGAAGTAATTATGAAACTGCAGGATGAGCGCCACCAACGTCCTACTCTCGTCATCAAAAGAGCCAGCTATCATTGGTCATTCTTCTTGCGGAAAACAAATGCGATGTGGCAGTATCAAACTCATTTTCGTTGGCTCCACTCGTTTGGTCAAATGTATGATGTCCCGTTGGGGGGTCAATCCATGGTTGGCACATAGTCACATGAAATTTCGGACCAAAAGTTCTGTGTGTCGAGGCCTTTATGATGTTGGATTACAAATTGTATGAAAGTGTGAAGTCTTGAAAACCCATGTTGTAAACACTATAGGTAGTACAAGTATGGAATACCCAATTAGTCTCCAACTATCTTAATTAATAGGAAAACGGAACAAAATGTAGTTTTTTTCATAACTAATGTATAGTATAAGAGTGTATAGTTCAACAAGTGGACTGATGTAAGGGCTGTTTGTTGATAAACAAACTTTACTGTCATCATGCCAACAACTGTGTGAAACATCGAAAACAAGATTCTAACAATTTAAACAGAAATGTCTCCTTTTAAGGTTCTCGTTTTTCTATCATTTGAAACTCTTAACCCACAGAAGGCCAAATAGTTGTTTGTGTAATAGACCAGGAAAACATTTTAAAAGGGCATCTTGAGAACAATTACATATACTTTTCTTCAATTTTAGGCCATGATTAACTCCTAGATTAGATTTTCCAGACTTAATTGAAACCCCGTCTAAGAAAGCACATGTGTATTCAAGTTGTTTGATTAGTTCAAAGTAATAATGAAATCAAGTTTCTTTTTGGTCGCAGGCCAGTTTAAACTGCTGGAGCAAGACCGAGACATCAAGGAGCCTGTGCATTACTTTAACAGCGTGGAGGAGGTGGCCAAAGCATTCCCTGAGCGAGTGTATGTCATGGAGGAAATAAACTTCAATTTCAAGGTTTGATTTGGGGCTTGAAGAGCCCATTTTTGTTGCAAAAGCTTGAATTAAACCAAAAACACTGGTTTGAATGCCAAAAATAAATAAAAATAGAGAGGAAATTACTAAGATTGGACAATAACTCATTGATATATTCTTTGGGTCTTAATATCATAAGCAACATCCTTATGGTAAACACTATGTTACACTAAAACTTTGAACTTCATATATGCTTCTTTTACACAGAAGACATTAATGTTTAGACATGTTTATGCCATAGAGCATGTGAAACTATGGGTGTAGCATCTGTGGGTCACCCATAGGTTTCTGATAAAGCAGTTTTTTTTTTCGCCATTTTGCCTTCATTTTGAACAGATAGGACAGTAGTCAGTTATTCTAGTCAGTTATACAGATGTCATGAAGAGGAGTAGGTAGAAAGAAAGGGGAGACTGAGAAATTACATCAATAAATATTTGTAGATTTCTTTGGTCACACTGGCAGCCAGCTTACCACTTAGTTGTGACTCTGCCGCTGGACATCTATAAGTTTGGAGGGCTACTTCATTTTACCCGATCACTCTTATTCACACAAAATGAAACACCCCCTTCACCTCAAGTGAATGTGCAGAATGGAATGGTAGGGCTGAGGGGTAGAAGTGGGACTCAGTCTCACTCATATTTACAGCTCAAAAGTTTATTTTTTCGGCAAATTGTCTGATTTCTCTGCCATTTTTCCCCCCCGGAAAATATGAAAAACACAAAAATGTCAAACAATTTTCGTCAAACAACTGTGTTTACTCTTTTTAAATCATAACGACAACAGAAAGTTTCCAAATGACCACCTCGGGTGAACCTAAAACTGCCACCATATCATAGTGTAGGGGTCCATGTGATCGAATGATTCTAGTAGCTATGTTGTCAGGGGCTATATGCTCTTGGTATTGTCTCCTAAACCAAACAGGTCTTAGGTGACAGGCCAGACCAAGAGAGTTCGAAAACCCTTTAACAATAAAGGCCTGCCCAACCGTAGCCCCACCCTGGAGCCAGGCCTGGATTTGAATGCCTCAAATTGTTGGTGCAACATGGGGATAACCTTCTGTGGGCCCACCACTAGCAGTAGGGGTCATATTGAGCCGGTGCTTTGTGGAATAGGTGGCAGTGAAAGACTGGGACCTTGGCGGCCCGATTTCCTGACACAAAATCTTGTTCTATAGACATTGAATGTCACCTCTTTGGCCCAAGTGGGTGAAGGAGGCTGAGCGCTACAAACTAGAGAGAGTTGAGGTCACCTTCATACATTGCCTCGACTCTGGAACCCAGTCTCTTCACTACTCTGAAATTTCCCACCGTGAGAGGTGGTAGACTGATGTGGGCTTACTCAAAGCTTCTCAGCTCAGCCTTTGGTTTGGTGATGGGTCTCTCTCTCTCTCATTTGTGCTTACGAGCTGAATGACAGTTTTGAGTACCCAGCTTTCTTGGGGTCCCTGTGGTGAGGCTATCCCGATAAATTAAAATGTAAAAAAAGCTCCAAGAAATTGCTCACAGCCTTTGCTACTCAAATACTGTTTTACCAATGGTTTGCGGCAATTGAGTTTATGTCGTCTATACATTATAGAATTACTTTGAACATACAGTTAGTTCTCTTCAAATTCCTTTTTTCCAGATGGCATCTGGGGAATCCAATGAGGACACAGAAGTGTACAACATCACACTGAGCACTGGGGATGAGCTGACTCTTATGGGCCAGGCGGAGATCCTCTATGCCAAAACATCGCGAGAGAAGTCCCGCTTCAACACGATTTTCAAGCGAATCGGAAAGCTTAATTCCATCAGTAAGCTCGGGCGTGGAAAGATGCCCTGCCTTATCTGCATGAACCACCGCACTAACGAGAGCATCAGCCTACCCTTCCAGTGTCGTGGCCGTTTCAGCACGTGCTCCCCACTGGAGCTGCAAATGCAAGAAGGAGAACACACCATCCGCACCATTGTGGAGAAGACCAGGCTACCTGTGAACGTCATGGTGCCCAGCAGCCCACCACGTAATCCACATGACCTCCATTTAATCCGCGAAGGTCACCGCTACAAGTTGGTCAACATCCAGACCAAGACAGTGGTGGTGTGTTGTGCTTTGCGGTCAAACAAAATACTGCCAGTGCACTTTCCCTTACACGTTTCAATAGCACTGCCACGTTTACTCATGCCTGAAGGGCTGCTGCACGGAGAGCCCTGGCTAGAGACAATGGTGCACCGCTGGTTTGCTTACAGTCAGGAGCAGTTTGACATTGATGACTACTCCAGGGCTGTTCGCGATGTGCGGGTGGATTGGATTGAAGATGGCAAAAGTCCGAAAAAGAGCAGTATTCCTGGAACAGGAAGTGGAAGCGCTAACTGCAATAGCAGCGGAAGCGGAAACAATGGCTGCCCTTCACACATGCATTTTCCAAGTTCGTTAAGCTCTGCGCGAGACGAGCTTACACAGTCATTCCATCGCCTGTCTGTCTGCGTGTATGGGAACAATCTCCATGGGAACAGTGAGGTGAACCTTCAGGGCTGCGTTAGTTTATGTGGAGATTGTCCACCGGTGGAGCTGCCGGATGCCGACTACCTGTTCCCGGAGCTGATGGAGAGTCCCTCAAGCTCTCTTAGATCAGACGTGCCCTACGAAGAGCTTTGGTTGGATCATATTAAGAAACCGGGATCTGTGCTCGACCACAGTGAGGTGATTAGAGGAAATTGCTGCAACACTCCTCTGCCGTACTCTGTAGCAGGTTCCACAAGTGCCCTGCTTAATGCAGATGTCAATCTACCTCCTCCTCCGGTGCCTCCAAAGTCTGAAGCTGTGAGTTCATTCGACAAGTTTGTTTTACAAACACCGCATGCTGTTTTTAGCTAAAACGTGAACTAATCTGTAACAGCGCATCTATTATGGAACTCAAAATGCTCATAATATTAATTAATATTGAGTCCCCAACAAGGTGAAATTCTTAGAGTATCTTAGAGTAAATTCTTACCTCATTTCGCACTTTCTTATAATTCCTCTAAAGACCCTTACAGTTGTTTCTAGCTTCCTTGTGTGTTGAAAACTGCAGCCATCGGTGGGAGTGTGGTCTGGTTTGTTGTGATTGGATTATAGCATGTTGAAGATTGAACATCTTTAAAAAATTCAGTTTATCATAATTGTGCAGTGACTATTAATGAGTCAATTTGGCTACTGCTCCTCTCTAAGAGAAGATAAAACATGGCTTAGGTGCAGTTTTTTTTCTGATTGTATCGTATGGACAACGTAATGGACCATCTAAAGATTCATTGAGTGAACATCTATCTGTTTAAGCATCTCTGACGACTCTTTTGGACAGTAACTGGACACAAACGGCATGTTTTTCTTAACATAAGCCGTTTTTCCAATTGATTTTTTTTAGTAACACGCTGATCTGAATTGAGATTCGCACAAATCTTTGCATGGCTTCAGCAGGTTGTCGAGGAAATATTGATGCAATGACGCTCACTGCCTGAAGATGGCATTTGCGCCACACAGGGAAACAGGAAAGAAGACGATGACAGAGAAGAAATCAAGAACACATAGAAAAAAAATTAAAATCATGGATGTCGAGTGGATTATAGTGTTAGGGGCTGTTCACAGGGAGCTGTTTGACAAAAATGTGGAGAAAAGAGAGGATTTGTGGCAGGTTATTTCTTTCCTGTTTCCTGTATAGTCCTACTCGCGCAGTAAATGGTCGTTCTGCTTGCAAAAATCCAATCCGATATGGCACTGCAAAACTTTTTTTTTTCTCGCTGGCACCACTCGTTTGGTCAGATGTGTGAGGTTTAGTAAGATTCAACAGAAAACACAGCTTTATTTAGCTTAAACATTAGATACGAGTTAGCCAAACACACACACTGCTCTGAGAAAGACAAAGACGATGGGGGAGGGGAATCTCTCTCTCTCTGTAAAAAGGACTGGAATTAAAAAATGTGAACGCCTCTGAACTACATTATTTACAGAGCTTGTAAACTTCCTGTTTGTGATGAATTTCCAGTTCAACCAGAAAATGACTACACTTAGTAGCACAATATATATAGCATTTGTTAAGGTTGGATAGTTCAGACCTGACAAAGTGCTAGATATATGATGAAAATATGAAGTTATTTCAAAAAAGCTAAACCAATGAGAGTGCAGTACACGAGTGATTCGAAACATTCTATGCAACTACTGCCACCTGCTGTCTTTAAGACAGGTAAAAATATTATATTTCAATAAAATGAACCTTTTATTTCGAACACGGGTTCAGGCTGAGACTCATTGGTTACGTGAAGTTGCCATGGTAAAAGAAATGCTAGATTCACATGATTTTTTTTGTAAAACGTTTCTTTTATTCTGAGTATAAAATGAGAATTTGGGTATAATGCAGTTACATTTTTAATGTTTTGAAGTCACAACAGGTAATTTTCTAAAATTACTACCAGTTATTGGTTTTAACTCTTGCTTTAATGCTGTCAGAAAGGGTAAAGATTATTTTGTGGTTATACAGTAAACCTGTTAAGTCCCAGCAGGTCTAAATATTTTTTTGGTTTGAGCAAAGGTTACATTTCAGATGTTTTCAGAGTAGATCTAGGCAACATTGGCATAATGTGATTCATTTAGAATTTTAAACATGGCTATAGTGTAAAAAGAACCATTTAATCACATCTTAAAACAATAATTCAAAATGTTGTTTGGTTTAAACAGAAATCTGGCACCATACTGACGGAATGAAAACTTAAAGATCATTGTAGGTGTTTATCCATGCAATGCAAAGTTGTACATGAAACAAAGATGAAAGCTTACAAGATTTACCGGAAAGTCCCGCGAGGTGTTTTGAGACGCTGCAGGAGCTCCTAGGTTTTATTAAGGCTAAAGATCTTCGTAAATCGATCCATTGCACGTTATCTTGGATACTTAAAATGTCTTCCTGTTTATGTGTGAAAGTTTGAACTTTATAAAAGGGTGCTAGATTATTTAGTATATTTGTTGGTGTAATAATTGAAAATATTCTCAACATTTCCATAACATCTTTTATCAGCAAAAATGTATTCTTGGTTACTACACTAAATTACCTTTGAGTAAAATTAACTCTAATCAGATCGCATTTGGTCCCTCCTCTACTGAGTGAAAATGACTGAGGAAGAGTTAAGAAAACATCTATTTAATTACATTAATTAGTTCATCTGCATGAAAGTTGTCTATGCCTTTTGTTCCTCACTAATGATAAATAAAACTAAATATTTTTACTAATTCCCCATTAACCAAATGTTTTCTGAATTTAGTTCATTTTACCGCAGTCACTGCTGATCGGTGAGCAAGTCCATTGGGATTGGTCAGGGTTCACCAGAACCTCATTATTGGACTATATGCTACTTTTTAACGGCGTTCCACTCCTTTGCGTGGTCAAAATGCAAAACATGTCCGATTTTGAACGATGTAAGATTGTAGACAGATTTTAATAAATCAGAATTGACCCGGTCCAAACTGTCCTGAAATATTGGTCACATATGGGGGAAAATATGGGTTGCATTAGCCGACAGTAAAAATATAGACTTTGTTAACCCTTAGAAATCTACGTTCTTGAGCTTTTTTTCCTACCTTACAATTTGCTCAATTAATTTAACCTCAAATATAATTTTTGATATTTTTACAAATGTCTTTTTTTTCCATTTTATTCCACAACAAACTGGAAATTGTTTTAAAAGAAAAAAAAAACAAAAAAAAACAATTCAGAGTTGTATGTTGCCCATCTTTTTACCGTTTTATAAAAAAATGCAAAAAAAAGGACAATCAAGCAAACATCCCCTAAACGATATACAATGCTCTAATATTTTTGCAAAATCCTTCCGAAATAACTACAAAAACAATCCATTACGTTTTCTACAAATGGTTATGACCTCTTTTCACCATGAGATGGCACTGATCACACACTTTCTCACATTTAATTTGAATTAGCTGGCAAATGATGCATCTTAACTCTAATTATGTTCATTTAAAACCAAAAATATCAAAGCTAATACCTTTTTTGAACCCTACAAGTAATATTCGAAGTTAAATCTTACTGGTGCGTGCAGAGACCTAAACTATAAAATTGTTTTAAGAGGCCTGACGTTTTAACCAGTTTAATTAATACGCTCCTGAGCTGCGTTCGTTGCTTAACACCCAGGTGTACACACTATTTACTTGTGCCTCCTTGTTTGAACCATACATTGTATTAAAGTGTAGCAGGGTGTGGCAACTTTGATCTGATGAGAGCCCAGGGAGTTGGTTTGCCTAAACAAGGGGCAAAAGCACTGCAGATTTTCCATCATGTGTTTAGAGTGCAGTGTAGCAGTGGAGGATTGCTCAGAACTATCAGACGTAACAGAAGCTATCTCTGGTAGAGCTGGATTTATTATTGTTATTATAATTATGAATTTTGCCCTCATAGTTCACGGAGAGATTTTAGAATGAAGGGAAAATAACTTGATTGTTAAAATAATCTAACATCAATAAATGAACAACACATTGCCTAAAAAAAAACCATTCACAGAGCGGGATCACATGACTCCACACGCGGTAGTACTTTTAAAAAGAAAGTAATTGATATAATCTACCTGGACAACTTTGAACGATTATATGTTCCGAATGGCGATTACTATGATTTTTTTTTATGTTGTAAAAATTACTTTTTGGTTATTGCCCTGCTCTAATCTCTGGTGATCATTGTTAGCAGTGGGAACACACTTAAACGGCTGCAGATATTGTGTTGCCAAAATAAGGCGCAAAGTCAAGTATATTTTCAGTCCGTTAATTAGAGATCAGAAAAACTTATCAAGCTCAGTGTATTGACGCAGGAGGAAAAGGGCCACCATCTGAGACTATAGGTAGACTCCAATCTTATGCATATTTATAGTCTCCAAAATCAAACCATTGGAAGAAAGTATGAAAGTGAGTGCCTGGACTTTCCATTGTCAACATCCCCTGAGACAGTAATTAATCAATAAGGTTTATTCATCTCGCAGCACAACTTCAAATGCTAGTTGGTCAGTCTGTAATTGTAATATTCACATCTTAGTCCCAGAATTTCCTCTTGGGTCATTGCAGGTGAAAGAGGAATGCCGGTTGTTGAACGCTCCACCAATTCCTCCGAGAAGCTCTAAACAGGGAGGCTCCAGCAGTGCCACTCTGCCACTCCCACCGGCCAAGCCACGGCAGAAAGACACCCGCTCCCCAAGCCCAACACTATCCTATTATTCATCTGGTTTGCACAACATGTGAGTTTCAAACGGGTAAAATTACGATTCAGTGTATTTGAAATGCTCTTATCGAGACTAACCAATGCTCTTTGTCTTCAATTGTCAAACAGAAGTGGAGAGGGTGAGTCTCAAGCTGAGCCAGAAGATCAGAACCAAGTTTGTTACCCATGTACCTGGATCAGACCAGAGAGCAGCGAAGAATCCAGACTTCTCCCCTCTCTCAATTCTTCAATTGAGCCTTCTTTCGCTCGCCTTTCTTGGCCAAACGATTTCTGCGGGGCTGATTCATGCAAAAGTGAAGATTTCCCATCAGTCCATTGCCGGAGTTACTCTAGTTATCCTCGGAAAAGGACACCTGGAACTCCCAAGGATTGTCCCTCAGGCCTATTAGACTTTGACAGACTTGTGAATGGTGAGGGTAATTCTTCAGGCTCCATGGTCCAATCGAAAAAGTTTTGCACCAAATCCACCAGCTACACCTTGGAAATGTGCAGAAACAAACCCACAGACAAATGCAACACTAAACAAAGCCTGTCCTGCCCCATCTTGCCTCCAAGAAACCCTAAAAGCACTGATGCGAGGAAAAACGGCGAGCCCGCTACTACTACTACTACTACTACTACTACTACACCCATCGCTGATGCAGAACCCTTGGAACTTTTGTCCAATAGCTGCTCGCTTGAAAGCACTACAGACGTGTACTCCATTTCTTTTCCTACATCTGCAGAGTTCCTTTGGCACCCGCCTAAAAATCTGTCGGGCATCTCCATTGAGGACGTTTCAAAGTCACTACGGTTCATTGGTCTCTCGGAAGATGTCGTTTCTGTGTTTGTTCGTGAAAAAATAGACGGAAACTTGCTCCAACAGCTCACAGAAGAGATTCTGTCTGAAGACTTTATGCTTAGCAAACTGCAAGTGAAGAAACTCGTGCAATTTATAAACGGATGGAGGCCTAAAATGTAAGGCTGATCAAGGAAGGCCATCATGAGCAAATCATGGGGTGCACCTGGAGTACTGGCCTTCAGTATTTTCTATCTCAACGCTATGCACAGTCTTGTAACAAATTTAATAGCCACGTTGTTTAATATATACATGTAAATATATATATATAACGTTTGATTTGTGTATTAACTTGAACCTATCTCTGTAATCTTTGAGTTAACGGTACCTGCACAAACTGACTATTTGCTTGAACCCAAAGCCTGTGAAACACCTGAAGATTTTTTAGACCCAATCCAGCAGCAAACTAAGTTTCTTTGGTTGTTCAATTGAGACAATTATCAGGATTTAGCTTCTTACTTTATTGTTTATAACATTCTTCGAAGCTGAATGTTCTGAAACGCTTTAGTAAACAGGACTAGTTAGTAATAACTAGCTGCGTTTACATCCACCTGTTTTTATGCACATTTTCGAATATCGCATTAAAAAAACCCGGGATAGAAATGCCAAGATGTGCATACTTTTTGAAAATGTGCTTAAAAGAGTAGAATAAAGCTTTTGCCCGAAAATAAAAACTGTGTATAAATCCCAATGCAATAAGTCTTCTGTCGGAACTGCGACAGCATTAATGAACTAACCAACAAACCGATTTCATTGCACAACATCTGAAATGTTGTTTGGTCTTTCTAAAATTCCTAAAGTCTCAGTAAAGTGGTTCGGGACCATCACCGCCCAGAACTGTCTTGACTGTCTCCGCCTCCAAAATCAAGACGACATGACTGCGCGTATTTGATAAGCAAGTGATACAGAAAAAAAGGCCTTCTCCTAATCCAGCAACCTCCGTTTTTCTTTTGATATGTGCCGTCAGTTTATCAGGAACTGAAGAGTTTGTTCTCTTGGACTCGTTGGATAGAAACGGTGCTTTATTCGCAAATATTTCAGTGTTGCACATAATTAGCATCTTTGGATGCAAACATGGCTCACAGAACAAAACTACCCTGCCGAAAACAAGTAGAGAAGATAAAGGCTTGCTAAAGATTTAATTTTTATTAAGACAACACTGCCTTACTTTATCATTGATCTAGCAGTACAAAAAACCATGAAGGTACCCATGAGTCTTTAAACCTACACACTCACAGTTTGAACAAAGATGCATGTTTGTTTAACGAGTTTTACTTCAAAATGATTTGATTGGATCACATCCATGGCTCCCATCCACTCCAAACCCTGCCCAGGATGTTGGGGTCGGTTGCCTGATCAATCAAACAGTCTACCTGATCTTCAACATTCAGATCTTTCTCACTCAGTCGAGCTCGAATGTTGTCTGCTTCTTCACCTCGGGCCACTGCCACCATGCCTTTGTACTCCGGGGCCTTCTCAAATCCAAGGCGAAGTTCCTCTCTAGAACAAGAACCATGGTTGAAAACAAATCAGTATTTGTGAAATCGAAAGAGTATGTTTGTACTTTGTTTATCTGCTGCTGGTTGAACTTAAAGGAGTGTGAAACAAACCGGACAGTGGCAGTGATCCCACACCTATGTTTTTCAGAAAATATGAACGATGACACAAAATGTTTATTGCACTCCTAGTTAGTGGCTAGGTAAAGCCATTTACTGTCAAACAACTGTGTACTTTTTAAATAATAATGATGACGACAAAAACTTTCCAAATGACCTAAACTAAAGTCATTTGTTTAACATCAAGAACGGCCTGAAAAACATTTCCAAAAACTGTCTTTGAGATGTTTGGCATGTTAACGGCTACTTTATGGCATTTGTATAGTAATCGCTTCCTTTTGGCATTTTTTATCCATTTTTTTTCTTCAAGAATCTCCTTGAAAGAGACACGTTTATACCACGTTTATTTCAGAAAGCCCTGTATTTCAGCTTAAGTTATTTGTCGGGTTTTCTTTGAATCCCTCACAATTTTTCTGGCAGTTGTAGCAGAATTTTTTTGTGAATCCCTCACTGTCCACAGTTTTAACACTGTTGATTGCCATTCCCAGTTCCTTGGAGATCTTTTTACAATTTTTTCTTCTTTTGAACACTTCATCAATCTTTTCCAGAAGATGCTTTGAACAGTCTTGCTTTCCTCATCACTCAGAATCTTGAAAAGTAAGTGCATCCCTAGATTAAAGAGACTTTAAAGAGATTAAAGAGTTTTTCATATTTTCTGAAAAGTGGCCAAGTTATGAAAAAATTACATAAGTATGTAAACTTGTGAGCAAAACTGTAGATTTCTCTGGGATTGGAGGATTAATTTGGCAGTGGCCAGCAATCACCATCTGGGAAGTGCTTCACTACCTTGGGCAAAGGGTGTAAAGAGGCAGGACGTTTACAGAGCAAGCTTCAACCCAAAAACGTCATTTTAATTAAAAATCATAAAGGTCATGAAGGTTACGACTATTGATATGAAATTAAAAACATTTTTGTACCAGGCTTTAAACGTGTTTTTTTCTGTTGTAAAACTGAACATGCAGGCTGCTCACTTCTAACACCAGCCTCAAGTGGTCAGTTGATGAATTGCAGTTTGTCACTTCTTACTAACTAACCGCCTGAAAGGAAAGTGGGAGTTTGCCCCTTGAATTGAAAAGGAATGTGGCTTTTCTGTGTGTGTACACAACCGCCCCAAAAAGATCTAAACCTAACTAAATTAGTTAAAAAGCTCACAAAAATAACCGACCTCAGTGAATGTTTAAAAAGCTGGGAGTTAGACAGTTGCCTTTACCTTGTTATCAGTGAAGGATTGGCTCCTGCTAGCTTCCGGCGAGCAAAGTTAACCTTTTGCAGAGGAAACCAGTTGATTTCTCGGGTGTCTATGGTTTCTTTCCAGGTCCCTCCTTTTTTCAACTGCCTCAGCTCAAAGTTCTATGCCATAGAATTAACAGTGGAATCTTTCACAATCTTTGATTTTTGATAACACAATGTTTAGTCTGATATATTTGAAATGGGATGATAGTCGTTGTACCTTCCAGTCCAGAGAAGGCTCCTTCACAAACACATCCATGGTGTTAAGCAGAAGGTCTGTGTCGGCTCTGAAGGCCCGCAGGGAGTGCACCATCACACTCTTGATGAGGCCAGACTCCGCCAAGGGACGCATCAGGTTTACAAACTGCCGTGTCATTCTAAACGGCATCAATTCAGGCACCGGGAGGAACTGGATTCATACAGGGATTGGTGTAACTTCCATTTCTAAACTGGAATTCAAGACAAATTCAGACTCACCTGTGTGGCAGAGCCGAAAGCATGACCAAAGTCGATGCCTATCATGCCGCCAGTTTCTGTGTTGATCATGAAGTTGGAGAGATGTCTATCACCGATGCCCAGCACCCAGTGACTGATGCAGAGCACGGCATGGGAGCTGCTGAAATGGGACCTCAACGAAAGGAAGGCTTCTGGTGTGGTGCTCATCTTCACAAATGCCCGTCTGAAAACAAGCATAAACCACTTTTCTTGAGCAAAACAATCGGTTGTGTCGTCATCTTCAGAAGGAAAAACCTCCAGAGATGGAAACGCTTGCTTACTTCAACAAGTCGTCGGGCACCATCTGCTCAATCCTCCTGAAGTTATTTATGGTGTCCAGACGTTTTCCACGCCTGCAGCGAGAAATACAGATCTCAATTTCTGTAAAACAGCTTCATTTGTGCGGTTGTACAGAAGAACTAATTGTGTATGAAAGGGAAATGTCGCGACTTACTTGTAGAGTTCAGCATATCTTTTAATGCCCTTATCTTGCCCCCCAAATTTGCAGAGCCAGTCTTCGTAGCATTCACCAGGCCTAAATTCATTCACGTGAAAGAATACATGAGTTTTACAGTTGTGCCCATAGGTTTACAAAATTTCTTGGTCACTTTTCAGAAAACATGAATAATACAAAAGCATTTGTTATTGGGTGAAGCCAACAACTGTGTTTACTCTTTTTAAATCATAATCAAATTACCCTGATAATTGGCTAATAACACACACAAAAACTGACTTAAAAGGGTTCGAGTGGCTAGTAAAGGTGACCATCCTCACCTGTGTTTGTGCAGAAAAGGTTTCTGGGCTCCTGATAGACCCTTGCCCATTGACTGTTTGTAACAAGGACGAAGCGTTATTGATTTCACCCATTGGTTTCTGGCAGTCAGTGGGCGTTGCCAACCATCGCATTTGTGAAAGTGCATCACTTCCCAGTAATCGAAAATGGGTGAATGATCCACAGAGGTGGGACATGGCCGTAAAAACCGCAGAGACACACACAAAGGAACAAGCAATAGTAAAAAAAACAACTAATGGAGCCAGGGGTGTAAGAGTTTTTCAGCTCCAAAGTTGTTAGTGAAAAAGAACATGCTCACTTCTGAAGCCAGCCTCAAGTGGCCGGTTGAAGAACTGCAGTTCAGTCACTTCCTGTTATGATATGTAGTGATGCATCAAAGGATCTACGGGAAAAGGTATTTGAACATCTCCAAGAAACTGGAAATACCAATCAACAGTTTTTAAACTGTGATTAATAACTGAAAAGTGAAGGAATCTTTTGAAACCAACAAAACTTTCTGCTACAACTGCCAGAAAAATTGTAAGGGATCCAAAGAAAAACCCACAAATAACTTCTGCTGAAATACAGTGCTCTATAAAAACAATGTGGTTGCAAGGATCAAAATAAGAAGATACATGAAGAAAAATGAGTTGCATGGTCCCAACTATGTAAATGCTAGGGGTGTAACGGTACGCTAAAATCGTATTCGGTTCGGTACAGTGTCTTGGAGAGTTCGGTTCGGTTCATTCGGTTCGGTACAAAACAATAAGAGCTTACATATTCTTTATTTTGAAAAGCTGCCAATACACAAAAGAATTCTTGCATAAAATAAATAAAAGTGACACATTTGGGTGATATTTTAAATAAATTGCACTCTTTATAAAGAAAAACACATTTTTTTAAATAAAAAAATGAAATACTGCAACTAGTTAGGATAGATAGGATAGATTAACCTATCCACATTTTCTGAAGAGAGCATAGATCTGGTTGCAGTGACTACCTCCAGCAGTAAAAAATGTTAGCGTCCGTGCGGAAACTCACCTAGGAACTTTGTTCCACTGCGCTTAATATCGCACTAATTTTAGATTTCTATTATTTAATAAAAATACAGAATACCGAAATGGTACGCAAGTGTACCGAACCGAACAGGCCGTACCGAAACGGTTCAATACATACCGTGAACCGTTACACCCCTAGTAAATGCCACAAAGTAGCTGCTTAGAATATGTGAACAAAGTTATCTGAAGTGATGAGACCAAAATCAAAATTTTTGGACAAAGCGGTAAACGCCCTGTTTGAAGAGGAGTCAACAAGACCAATGAACACCAACGCGACTGTGAAACATGGGTGTGGGTCACTGATGTTTTGAGTATGTGAAATTGACGGGAAGATGAATGCAGCTTGTTATCAAAAGATACTTGAGGAAACTTTGCACTCATGATTCTGGAGGCTGCGTGTGGGATGTCTTCTTAACATTCCAACACGACAACGATAAAAACACAAGGGCCAAGTCCACTTGTGATTGGTTCCACCAGAACAAAGTGAAGGATCTGGAGTGGATCTCAGTCTACGGATCTCAATATCATTGATCCAATCTGGGGAGACCTCAAACGTGCCGTTCATGGAACAATTTACAAGATTTTTTGTCAAAAAAAAAAAAGAGCTGCTTTACCAACAGAGAAGATAAAGAACCTCTTCGACAACTACCTCAAGAGTCTTCAGGCTGTCATTGATATTAAAAGGGGAATACACAATAATAAGAGCTCAGGGTCAATTTAGAAAGTTTGTGTTTCGTTATGATTTAAAAAGAGTAAACTCACTACGAGTGGAAAAATGCTTTTGTTTTGAAAAAAAAAATCTATTATTTTGCCATGGCATGTAAATTTTTGAGCACAACTGCATATGATCTGATATTCACTTTGCTTTTGCACGCTCCTCTTTTTCAGTGCTTCTGCTGAACAGGAAGTCTTTAAGAGTGGAGGTGTTCTCCATCCACTCAATCAGGCCGATCCTGTAAATATAAGCAGGCACTAATCATTGCGCTCTTCGGAGGAATTAAAGGGAAACAAGAGAAGGCCAGTACCTGCTGGTGATGGGAATGACCTGGTAAGTGCGCAGAGACAGGCTCCTCTGAGAACAAGCAGCATCCTGACTGAGAATGATGTTCATCACTCCAAAGAGCTGCTCAATGCGCTGGTCCTGCCTCAGGTCCTCTCCACCCTTGACCAGAAATGGATGGTCCCGCTCGTCATCTCCTCTTATAATAATCTGCTTGGGCCGACGGATAGATTGCATGACCTTCACCTAAGTTTAAGAAATAGTTACAATGCTGAATTTACAAGATTCACCACAAGACACATCTATGATAAGAACACATACCCTTTCATCAAAACCGGTAATCTTTGCATGATATTCAGGCAAAGGCTTTGATTTGCCGTCGTACTGACCTGTCAACAGAACACGCACAACGTCAGGGCGGGGCACGTTTATTAGCATGACACATTTCCCATCAGGATTTACAGAAGATAAGACAATCACAGTGGAACATTTGGAAATTAAAAGCTAGATATTGAATTAAAAATCATTTATAAAATAATAGTTTCAGACTCCGGCTCATTTGGTTGTATAACGTCTCCTCCAAATGCCATTACAGCATCTATTAATGTTGCTTTAATAAGAAGTTGATCGCTCAGTATTGATATTGATGTTGCTTGTACATTTGCATACACTTCATGAATATGCAAATCAGTAACCAATAGTTGACTAAATGGGGAGCAGTTACGAAGTTTTCTGAATGAAAATCTCAGCCCATTTCCGAAATTAGCCTGGAAATTAGGCAAAGAAGAGATTGAATGTGATTTTAATTAAAAATAAGAGACTTTTTGAGTAAAGGAATCACAAAAGTAAAAAGAAAACAAGGTCATGACCCCTTTAAAAGATATGCACACACTGATAACAAAACCCGTGTAATATAAAATAATAGACGATCTGCAATTGCGTGAATACGACCAAGTAAGCTTGGCGTGAATAACAAAAAAGAAAGCTTGGGTTTGAGTCTCGAGTCTGTTGTCTTTCTCATCCCATCCCTTTATCTCTCCTCCTCACTTCCTTTCACTCTCTACGGCCCTGCTTTCATTAAATTAATAAAAGCTACGGCCATGAAAAATACCAGAAGCATTGCATCTCTTTGAGGTTCACAGGAAAGCATCAATCTTATATAAGTTGATAATTTCAAATATTTCTAAACAATATACATGGAGATATATAATTTATTATTAACGCATAACTATTAACATTTCTTTATTACTAGTTTTTCTTGTGAGCGAATGGAATAATGGGCAGTTACGTAGACTGCATCATGTGTGTGAAGGGATTACGCTCATGTCCACCCTATGTGAACCATTTGCTACATTAGAATTATATCCATTAATAGTCCACTTCCATGAGTGGCTACACCAAATTTTTTGCATCCAAGCCTTTATCACAGGTGACATGAAGTTTTATACGGTCAAGAAAATATCCCCACAGCATTACACCACCACCACTAGCCTGAACCGTTGATAATAGGTAGCATGGATCCATACTTTCATATTGTTTATGCCAAATTCTGACCAAACAATCCAAAGTTGCAGCAGAAATCGAGACTCGTCAAAACAGGAAACAGTTTTTCCAATCCATGTTGTCCAATTTTGGTGAGCATGAGCGAATTGTAGCCTCAGTTTCCTGTTCTTAGCTGGCGGGAATGGTATTCTGCTACTGTAGCACATCCGCCGCCGGTTTCGATATGTTTTATGTTCAGAGATGCTCTTCTGCAGACCTCGATTGTAACGAGTGGTTATTTGTGTTACTGTTGCATTTCTATCATCTCGTCTGCATTTGTGCCTACAGGACTGCCACTCACTGGAAATTTTCTCTTTTTACACCATTCTCTATTAACCCTAGAGATGGCTTCACGATCCAAGTAGGGCTGAAACGATTAGTCGACATTGTCGACAATAAAAAATTGTTGACAAATATTGTTGTTGTCGAGTAATCGTTTGATGTCATGTGACCTAATGTAAGGGTCATGTGTCGGGATTTGTCGCTCTAAAGTGTGATTCAGCCGTCACGAATGCTACTGTAGTAGAAGAAAACTCGAATTATGATGGAGTGCAAATGAATCCGAACGAGTAAGGTGTGAGAAAGTTTTACTAAACTTAACCAAAAATGCTGTCGTGTGCAATACATGCGAGGCGGAACTTGCTTTTCACGAGAGCACAACGTGCATGTTGGAGCACTTAAAGGTGACTCCCCGGCAGATTTCGACTCCGCTCTGCGTGAACGCGCATTCAATCACGTGATTACGTAGACTAAACCAATGAGAGTTCAAATTAAATGTTTACTCGTGAAGATTTTTCTTATTCTGCTTATATGCCGCGTAGATGTCAAATTTACTAGTAACACATTCTTCAACTATAAATATTATTTAAAAAGTTTAAAAGAATGCAATCGCCTAAAGCAAGCTGCTTACAGCAGTGAATATTGTAATAATTTATGAATGTACAGCATTACACAAACTTTAGATGTTTATATTTTATTTCATTAGAATAATTAACATTTAACGTAAAAAGAAGGATTAAACAAAGTAAAAAATCGTTGATATAAAATAAAAAGCTATATAGATCCATTCACATTATGGGAAAAAAACTTGTCCCACAATGGGGAAAGTTCATTTTAACAGCTTTAAGAGTCAAAAATAGAAATAAAATGAAGACAACACACCAAAGCATTTCTTTCTCACACCATTCATTATCTGATGCTGATTCTAAACTTATCTTTATTTGTTTCTTACATTTTGAAATGTTGCCAGATTTTTTAAGAATTGTTAGATTATCACCCTCCAAATATCTAGTTTCATAACTGTGTATTTCCCTGGGATATTACTTTTGATGAACTAAAACGAGTGCTAAACCAACAATTATTAATGCTGCTGTCAAGATATCTTCACATTCTACTTTCTTTTTGTCTGTAATGCAGCTGATTATTTTTTATTTTCTATTGAATTAGAACAAAACATGTAAACAATGCTTAGAGAGCATTTGTGTGTAATATGAGAGTAACAGAATCAGAAAACTTAAAGAGAATGACATGTTGAGTTGGCTCAAAGTTCATTAAAACAACTATTTCAAAAGTTGAAGTGATTTTCTTATTTTATTTATTAGTTAGAATATTTGTAACTCATTATTTTAACTAGTTGAAAAAGCAGAATAATCGTTCAAAGGCTACTGATTAATCTTTAAGTGATTACTGATTAATCACTTAAATCACCTTTCTTCCACATTCTGATGCTCGGTGTGATCTGTCTTGACCATACCTACATGTCTATGTGATTGGCTGATTAGAAGAAATCTGCGTTTTCAAGCAGTTGGACCGGTGTCCCTAATAAAGTGGCCAATGAGTGTATTTAATTAAAACGATTACACAAAGAATGACTGCACTAACCTGGAACCTCCAGTTCATGTTTGAGTGTTTCAGCTTTGAAGCTGCTGAGCCAGGGTGAGTACTCCTTCATGTTGCCTGGTTCCTTCTGGAAATTCCTAATTGACTGAGCCAGCTCGTTCCCCTGACTGATGAAGCGCTCATCCTTCCTCCTTTCATAGAGCCTGGACCCTGCCACACCAAGTAGCTTCTCCACGTCCTTAGAGAATTTCTGTTAAATGTTCCAAAGTCAAAGTGTTGGCATACAAACGACTCTTTATCTGGAGAATCTGAAGAGATTTCAGTTGTAGACCTTAACAAAATTTCTCCTGAACGATCCAAATCTTGGAGACTTTGCATCACCGAGCAGATCGGTCACCTCCTCGTAGAGCTGCTTCATTTTCTTTTCGTCCCGGTTTGGCTTGTCGAGCTGATTCTTTACCTCTTCCCACCAGTCCTGTCACGGGTTATCAAAAAAAAAAAACAAAGCATTGAATGATTCTGAGGGTAACTCTCCATGAGCAACCTGAATGTTTACCTTGAAAAGCATTTCCGGATTGGTGAGTTGCTGAAGAGCATCTACAAACTCTTGGATGATGCCTCCTTTATCCAGTAAACACTTTAGCCTTGGGCACAGACAAAAGTTTGCATGTCTCAGTATCAGCAGCAATCTTCACCTCAATACTCTGAAGATCTTCACTTACCTCTCAACAAACTCTCGGTTTCTTTGACCACTCAGAGTCTCCTCAAACGTGTAGTTCTCACTACTGATCATGTATGGGTAAACAAGCGCCTGTGGATAGCATTCAGCAATCTCCTCAATGACGTGCTGAACTGCTATAGCCTGCG
Organism: Danionella cerebrum; assembly: GCA_007224835.1. Taxonomy (NCBI): domain Eukaryota; kingdom Metazoa; phylum Chordata; class Actinopteri; order Cypriniformes; family Danionidae; genus Danionella; species Danionella cerebrum. The sequence continues at coordinate 463,711 of SRMA01027267.1, read as the reverse complement.
GTTTATCAAGTAGAGCCATCATTTGACTGATCCAGCCAATTAAAAGCCAGCAAGGAACATCCACAACCTATCAGGACAAAAGATGGGCGGGCGTCATTAGTTTATGTGAACTTACAAAGTAATTTATAAGCAGCAGAAACATTGAGGAACTTATCAAAACCTACATTCCCTGAGCATGAAGTACGAATTTAATCAGCAGCTCAATAAACAAAAGAACAATTTATAAAAGTTTTATTGAACGCGCATTTAACTCCATAACATGAAATTAAGGTTCATAATCGAACTTAAGATCTAAAATATCTTCTGCTATTTCTTAAGAGCACCAGGACAGCACCAAGTGTTCTAGGTATGGAATGTTGGCGACATATTGCAGCATCTCCGTTCTTCAAGAAGAACCTCTTTTAGAGCTGGAGGCTGGATGGAGAGCGACGCTCAACTTCAGAATTCCCCTCAGATGTTCGATTGGGATCAGATCAAGAGACATACTCTGCAATATACTCATACTCTCTTCACCCTGTTCTTCTTCAGAAACACAGCAGTAGCTTTAGGTCTGTGTTTTGGATCTTTGTCGACCAAGTGCACAGAGTGATGGCAGCATCTTCAGTATCGAGCAGAACAATGTTGAGTTCATGATTCAATAAAATTCAGCTCCTCAACACCAGCTAAACTTCTGCAACTTGATAAAATGACACTGTGAGATAACTTTTAATCATTAGATTCATCTTAATAATAATGATAATAATACATAATGTTAACCCGTTCTGCTAAAAATATGACAGGCTTCTCTCATGATGAACTTAGACGACCACAGAGACAGAGCGGGCTGTGAGCGTGCCCCTAGGGCAGGGGTGTCAAACTCGTTTTCACCAAGGGCCACATTAGCATAATGGCTGTCCTCAAAGGGCCAGATGTAAGTTATAAATGTAAAACAATGTAATTTAAAATAAATGTGACTACTGCTTAATGTTATATAACTCATTATTTATAACTTATTCAAGTGACAATTCAGTTGCATAGAAACAATTGTATGCTTGTTGTTCTAATATAAATCCTTTTGATTTTTGACAGCTTATGAAAACCCACATAACTCCATTAATGAAGGATCAAACTGTCCAAGTGAATAAGGAAAAATAGCATTTTTGTCATTTGTTTAGCGAAAAAAAAGGCTGAAGACGATGCATATCGATCATCATCTTTTATCATCAGGCTCAAGAAACAGATCACAGATAAACTATTAGCTCCGCCCATTTCACATCATGAAATTTATTTTAGAAATACACACCTAGAAATCAGAGGTGTGGCATGAGAGATCACTCAAATGCGTGGGTCTTATGTTCAACGTGTGAGAAACGGCAGCTCTGCCGTTTCAGTCGTGAGTATTGATGCGGAAGCACCGCTGCGGCTACCGCATAAGGCATTGTGGGAAATGTAGGTTTTTTTTACGTTTTCATTTTTTTTTTTTTTTTTACAAAACACTCAAAACTTTTAAGCTCTCGCAGGCCACATTAGATTACATGGCGGGCCTTGAGTTTGACACATGTGCCCTAGGGGGCTTGAGGTAATTACATGCTTTTATATCATCAGATAATAAACCTCTCTTCTTCCTGTTCATTACTGTCACAGTTGGATAAAACGTGAGTTTGCATGTGCTTTATTGTTTTTATTCATTTTTGCTCTGTTTGTGCCCATAGCTGTGAAATATTTCCACCACATGAAATGATATGATCCAGGGGCGGGGCCTGCAACATAAAAAGGGCTCCCAGGCTTCCATTTATTGTGGGTTGTTGTAGGAGTATGGTGTGTCGTTATAGTCAAATCCAAGTAGCTGTAAATATTGTCGTGTCTCTCTTGTGTTTTTTTAAATGTTTTTTTTGGGGGGATTTCTGCACCAAAAAAAAATACATTTTTGTAACATCTGCAAAGGTCTCTTTTTTGTTTTTGTCACTCCAGCCTCAAGCGTGGGCACTAGCAAATTCTAGGCGTGCTTTTGTGTGCATGGGCTTTAGGAGAGACTTCCTTCGTGGACGATATGCATGTGTGCCATTCCTCTGCAGTGTGCATCGTATGGCATCACCGGAAATGGTGGCTCCAGTTCAGCTTTCTACTGCTTTGGCTAACTGCAGTGAACTTGCAGGAGATTTTCTTCAACCCTTCTCATCAGAACACGCTCCTGTCGAGATGTTCACTTCCACAGACGGCCTGGATGTCTCTGCGAAATGGCTTTTTGGATCACTTTTGCCAAAAATATTTTCTTTCTCAGCTTTTGTGACATTTTTCTTCCATGGGGAGCCATTGCTGACAGCATGAAATGTGAGTGCCTTTTCTTTGTTAAGTAATGCACTTTTATAGTCGCATGTCTGCTGGACACCTGTTAAATGAATCACTAGATTCACCTGTGGTTGGACGTCTGTTAATTAGATTGTTCTCGTCTCTTGGGTTTTCTCCTAAGACTAATTGGGGTGCACTCATTTTTGCAACCTGGGCTTTAATGAATTTCCAAGGAAAATCACTTTGTTTGCAATCAATGGCCCACATTTGTGGTAGTATTTTGTAGCATAGTACCTTACAGAAAATGTTGATTCTGAAAAGAAACTATTTTGTCAATGGACACAAACCCTAAACTCATTAAATGATGTCCTCCCACCTCTCTGACCATCAGGTCAAGGGTTTCTGCGGGGTACAGTTCCACTAGCTGAAGCAACCGGGGGAACTTGAGCCGGGCCTCCTCTGAGCTGAGCTTTAATGCCTTCAACATCATCTTCACAACATGTCCAGGAAACGACTGAAGCTTTGAACCGAGTGCTAAAAGCAAACATATAGCTGTGTTATTCACACTTCTGTACTCTTCTCTAACCCGAGAGAAGAATAGCTGTCTCACTCTCTTCCTTTTGTTCACTCTCTCTTAGTCGTCGGTCACAGAAGTTGGCCAGGGTCATGTAGGCCTCCACAATGCCATGTGTGTGCGCATGCTGCTGGCTAAAAGACTGCTGTTCTTCTTCTGCCTTGTGTGCAGCACTACGCAACAGATCCAGTGCCTGCATCTGCAGACCCTCCCCCACCTGAACACAAATCCAACATTCAGAACCCTAATGTGAAGTGAGAAAATTCCAATATATTTGCAAGGTCTTATGCATGCTATAGTTTTAACTTCATACTCACCGGCCACTTTATTAGGTATACCTGTTCAGCAGATCATCAGCTACGCAATGCATTTAGGCATGTAGATATGGTCGAGATGATCTGCTGCAGTTCAAACTGAGCATCAGAATGGGGAAGAAATGTGATCTAAGTCATTTCGAAAATGGCATGTTTGGTGGTGCCAGACGGTCTGAGTATTTCTAAAACACAAGCTTCTCTAGGGCTTACAGAGAATGGTCCGAAAAAGAGAAAATATCCAGTGTGCGGCAATTCTGTAGGCGTACATGCCTTGCTGATGTCAGAAAAGAATGGCCAGACTGGTTCGAGCTGACCGAAAGGCTACTACGGTAAATCAAATAACCACTGGTTACAATCATGGTTTGCAGAAGAGCATCTCTGAAAAGACACCAGGTCAAACCTTGAGACGGATGGGTTATAGCAGCAGAAGACCACACCGGATGACACTCCTGCCAGCTAAGAACAGGAAACCGAGGCTATGCTTTGCACAGGCACACCAAGATTAGACAATTGGGAAAAAGGTAGCACAATCTCTCTTTCTGCTGCAATATTCTGATGGTAGGGTCAAAATTCCGGTAAAATAATGGTGTGGAGGTGTGATGGAAGGACTCTGTTCCTTTCTGTCTCGAGACGAAGTATTCTGAGATCTCAGAAGGTGACGAGGAAAGAAACAGGACACGGGGATCATGCATCAACCAGTACAGTTTGTTCAGGGTTTTTATACATTTCAGATCGGTGAGTGAGAACGAAGTTATTACAAAAAAAGGGACGTGGGACATCATGTACTTTTTGCAAGAAATGCTGACTTCAGCTTTCAGGAGTGGTGGGAGCGATTGAGTCTCTTGAACTCAGGTCAGCCTGACCTTGGGCCTGTACACTCTTGAATGCAATGGAAAAGATTGTAATGAAGAGACTATGGGTTTTCTGTATCTGAACGTCAGTATTTCCATCACAGAGGCAAGTCACCATATCTCAATTCAGTAGAGCACCTGTCACCTGGGAGATGGATCTACAGATGACTGCAGCAACTGCGTGATGCCATCCAGGGCTCTAGACTAACTTTTTGCACTGGTTGCACTGGTGCGCCTAAATTTTTTTCTTAGGTGCACCAGCACAAAAGTTAGGTGCACCCAAATTTTCAACTGCATCACATTTAACACCGCATTTTCACAAGTTCACTTTTTTTAGTTATCTATTTATTTATTTTTTTTAAAATCACTGTCCATAGACAATATTGACTTGTAAATGATTAACTAACAACCTGGTCAATATAAAGTTCTTTATTTGAAGCACAATTCTACAAGAAAGGTAACTAAAACTTACTGAAAAAGTGTTTAAAGTGCTTTACTGAGCTGAAATTTAAACTTTAAACTGATTTTGGTCCCTAAGAGCAGCAAATACAAATAAAAACGATAATACCATTTACTACCCAGATCAAGAGTTTATAATGCAGCCTATTTATTTATTTTTTTCATTTTTAAGTGTCAGAATATTATGGTTAATGCAGTAACGAGACGGTAGGCATATTATTGACATAGGCTCCATAACATGACATGGCTTACCTTGGGCATGAGCATGCTCGACCTCACTGTGTTCAATAATATATTCATCGGTCTTCCTTCACGACTGTACACAATGATGCATTCCTTTGTGGCGATATATGTGTCTCCGTCGATCAGGAATTCCATGTACGCACTGTTCGCAATTTGCACAGACGTCTTTTTTTTCAATCTATCTGCGATGACTTCTATAAATTGGGTGCGCGCGACATCATTGCTGTACGTCGGGTTAACGTTCAAGCCATTTTTCTTCATAAGAATTATTTCGGACTTGAATTTAGTGAAGGGGAGTTCTTCTTTTGCAATATTGTAGGCAACGTTAAACTTAATTATCATCTCGGCCTCGTCTGATGATCTGTTTGCAGCTGCCTGCCGCTGTAAAGGTACGTTCACATCGAACGCGGTTCGCGCGGTAAGCGCGGAGGGTTTCCATGTTAAGTCAATGCAAAGACGCGTTTGCGCGCGTCTGAGGCTTCAGCGGCGCGGTAAACGCGAATTGAGCGGCGCGCTTGCCGCGATAGGCGCATATTGAGCCGCATGAATGGGTGATACGCGTGTTGTGAGCCGCGCGCAGGAGGCGGACCGGCCGTAGACGGAGTTTCGTTTTTTTTTCCCCCTCGAACGACGGGTCGCACCGGTGCAACCTTTGATTTTTTTTAGTCGCACCATTGAGAAATTAGGTCGCATATGCGACCAAATTGGTCGCACTCTAGAGCCCTGCCATCATGTCAATATGGACCAAACTCCCTGAGGAATGTTTCCAGTAACTTATTGAATCCATCATGAAGGATTTAAGTAGTTCTGAAGGCAAAAGAGGGTCCAACCCGATACTAGTATGGTGTACCTAATAAAGTGGCCATAACCCAATAGAAGAATCAATACCTGGGAGATGGACGAGGTCTCTGAAATTTGAAGAATTTTCCGAACTTTATCTTCTCCGAGAGTCTCCACTGCAGAAGGACTGATAACTGCAGCACTGGCCATGAGGTCATAGGTGGTCCCCAGAAGGATCCTTTGATCACGGCGCATCAGAGTAGTTAAAGCTTCACTTTGACTCTCAGCATCGACTGTAAAATACAGTAATCATCAGGATTCTCTGACACTAAACATCATGCGTCATATTTGATAGATCTGTCGTTTCCTACTCAGCAGTGGAACGGTCTTGAGCAGGGCATTAATCTGTTCAGCAGATCCAAGGTCAGCTGTTTTTTTGTGGGTGAAACGGCTGAAGCTGTGGACCCAGCGGACCAACCTTTCACCGTCCATCTTTGCATCCCGGTGAAGTTCCTTCAGAAGCTTGGATGACACTGGAAAGTTTTTCTAGCACCAAAAAGAAGCAAATGTGTTAAAATTTTAAATGTGATCCAATCCGTTCACTGAGGACCATGAAATTTAGAAAATGTTTTATTTATTACTCATGAAAGTGGGAACCATAAAATGGTACCAAGTAGTGATGTCATTCTTGGACTAATAAACAACTTGAACAAATTGTTTTCCTAATTACAGAAAATTAAGAGATCTGGAATTTTCTTTATAGATACACTTATGCCTTAAATAATTATTTGATCACCAATTAGCAACGGCAGGAATACTGGCTTTCATTGAGTATGTTTGAACGCATGTCTTGTACAGGCCGCAATCTCTCCGCTATGTGAAAAACATCTTCCTAAGGACACCAGGGACTAAACTGTAGACTAACACAATGCTAACAATCACATTACCGTATTTTTCGCCGTATAAGACACACTTTTTCATCTCCAAAACTGAGGGGGAAAAGTTGGTGCGTCTTATACGGCGAATGCAGAGCGCTGCGGAGCGGAGGGCGGTCACGGCCGTCGTAGAGGCGTAAGAGAGGCCGCTGCTTCGGCCTAGCTCCTGTTATGGTAAAAATATACCTTCTCAATTGATAATAAACACTGGAGACTGTTTGAGAGAGAACACAGCAAATGCGGCTATTTATTGTAAAGATTTAGCACTCTCAACGCATTTCCTACACACGTGATATCCGCATTGGAAGAAGAACCTCGAGCCTCTCAAAGTAAGACAAGCGCCGGAAGAAGGGCGGGACCGAAGTATGACGTGTGCTCTTAAAAGTTTCTCAAATCACAATTCTCTCTAGATCTCTATATTACCACTAGATGGTGGTATTATATAGGAAAATTCCCATCACACTCTGGAGCCATCGGCCATATACGCTGACGTCATCGCCCATCTCTGCTCGTCGATCCTACCATAGCGCGGATCGTAAGGAGCATGTATAAAACATTACAGCCTTTTTTTGTTACTTTTACTGTCTACTGACTGTTCATGTTTGACATATACCGTATTTTT